>JAVXUL010052310.1:0-10546 GCA_035590515.1 Trichilia minutiflora
ATTTTGATCAATTTTATTAATTTATAAAAATATTTTAAATATTTTATTATTTATATATTATTAAAAATTTTATTTTTCTGTTTCGATTTTATGTTCTGATTTTTTAAATAAAAAACGATTTTAATTAAAATCACGATTTTGATAAATTTATTAACAACTATGAATTGGCACTAATTAAAAATGGGAGTATGGCAGAGGATGCCATGTGTCAAGTCCTGTAATTACTTCTCTTTGTCAAGACTTAAACGACACCCAATTTGCCAAATATCCTCTTGTGTATAAGTCATCAAAATAGAAGAATCACAATACAATGATTATATAACAATCAACAAACTCAGCAGGGTAGCAAATCCTCATCATTAATCTCATTATATGAGAGTCTCCATGAAAAAATTTATAAAACACGATAGTCATACTTATAAAAGGGGGTTAAATCTAATAAATAAGGGATTAATTTTTGGACCTAAACCTTAATTACTATTCATCATCTTCTCCACTCCTTTCTACATATGCACATACGGTAACTTAGTAAAATACTACCCTCATTTCATTATTTCTTCCTTTTTTTCTCATTTTTTGCTGCTAATCTCACCGACAACTAATTTAGGTATCGGAATTTCTTTACCAAGTAGCTGGCATCATTGTGAGCTTTTCTCATACTTGCTAGTCTTTGATGAACCATAGGCATCGAATTTTTTATTGTGTAGTGCTCAAAGTCAATTTCATAGGATCCTATATTACCTATTGTCCAGCCAGGTTTTGCATACCAACACACCATCTTTAACAACACGTAAGAAGCCAGTCCCACCAAAGTTTTATAGCTAGTCATAAGATTTCATTTTGAAATCCACCACGAAATCTTTTTCCCGTAAACCCACCTCCAAATACAAACTTGTACTTGAGATATATGGCAAAAAACAACGAAAGTTATTCAATGCAAAAACCTCCAATTGAATAGGTGTTGATCTCATTCAAATGTTGAACGAAAATAAAGTCACCATCTATACAAATAATAGTGGGATAAATCATCTAAAAAGTAAGATTCTAAGCTTAAGAAAATGATTAGGGATGCGGAAGATATTAGGCAACCCATAACTTACGTTATGATGATTATCATAAATATTATGATCTTGAAATTTAATAAGATTTATTTTATTTATTATTACTCTTTTTGTTAAATTATTTAACTAAGGGAACGGAGTCATAGCTTTATTTAAAATATGTTTCACTAAAAGAAGGGAGAATATTAAAAATATTTCTTCATCTTAGCTAATTTTTATTGATGAAAAAAATTTAACTAAGAGAAGGGAGAAAATCAAACTATTTTGCCATCTTAGCTAATCTTTTCTATGAAAATAGTTTAACTAAAAGAAGGTTAAGTAATTTTTATTAAAGAAAAAATTTTAACTACAAGAAGGGAATATTAAAAGTATTCTTACATCTTAACTAATTTTTTTTATTAATCTTTATTAACTAATAATAAACAATGTATAAAAAAATGGTATGGACTTTCATTTACAAAAAAATAAAATCACAAATATAACATCATGCTCTGACCTTAGGAATCGGATCACGTAGCAATCACCACGAATCTAAGAAATATGTCCTGTTATTTAGAACACATCCGAAAGACACACAAGACCTAACAATCTTAATCCACCAATATTATTTGATTTTAAAATCCAGTTTAATATATAATCCACCAATATTAAAAATTATAATTCCAAACAGATAATGTCATAAAATACAAACTCAAATCCGATAAACTCAAACAAGTTAAATACATAAAATATGTGAATTGTTATAAATTGATTTTTAAGTTACAGTGAATCAACTATGTATATATAGTTAATTCGAGTACCTAAGAACACAATGAAATCTTCAAATAATCAACAATACCTGTCACATAAATATCCTAACTTGAAATGTGAAAAAAAGTGGGTGAGTACTTTAAAATGCTAAGTGAGTGGATAAGAAAATAGCATATTAGAATTCCTCATTTAAAATTATATTATCAAATCTCATGTGGCATGCGAAAAAATACTTCTCGTCTCAAGAGTAAATTATCAAATATCATATCTTAAAATAGATTTATAAATTGCTCTATAGTCTATTGAATTTTTCTTCCTAGAATAATCCTCACCTTGTAAAGCTACTCTGTGATCTATTGGATTTCTATCTCTAGGAACATCCTTACCTCATAGAGCTGATAGATAATTATCCAGTGGTCTATTGGATTTTCCTCTAAGGGATAATCTTTACATTATAGAGCTGCTCTGTGGCTTATTAGATTTTTATCTCTAGGAATATCCTCATCTTATAAAGCTAAATAATCGTAGTATGCTACATATACGGTATCAAATACTCGATAGTCTATTGAATTTTTTTATATAGGACAATTCTTACCGGCCTTGTCAAGTACTATCTTTGACACCAACCCCTATGCCCAAAGTAATGGGAATGACTTAAAAGATTGAAATCCATAAATCATGGCACACAAGGCCAAATCAAAGAAAACTGGAACTCAGGGCCATAGAAACAAAATGAAATCATTGACGCTGTAGCTATATCAATACTCTCAAGGTCACAATTTATGTTAAAATGTAACAATTATAAAAAATAAAATCATTTCAAATTGGTCTCCAACCTCAGTTACATAAAAAAGTCAAACAATGTCATAAAACACAACTCATCATAAAAGTCTATCACAAAAAAGGGATCTTCCCGATCTCCACATAATTAATAAAAATCCATCGTCTCTTCAACATAATTATATAATAATGTCTAATGCTCTAAGGCATAAAATATAAGTTTTTTGTTTTATAAATAATTAAAAAACGAGTCAAAAGGAGAAAAATATTACTCACAAACATGTGATGGAAAATCACGCTCTCAACACCTCTTCGTGACAGGGATTTTTGAATGATGTCATTCATGCCTATAGCAAATATACATATGAAATTTATCAACCTTATCTCATAAATACATTATGGGATGTGTAAATGATATATATGAATGCCTCGCTCGCTATGTAAGTAGACATAACCGTTCTATCATATTTTTCTTCATCCAATTTCTTTCTAAATCATAATCAATTTTTTTATTCTACTCAATTATCTAAATTCTATGTCATTTCATTGAGATTACATCAAATCATGGATTGTACACTGAAATCAATGCACATACAGTAATCGAATCTACTGTTCCTTATGCTTAAATTATCAACTTCGTAATACTAACAATTTAAAGGAATATATAAAAACTCTACGTTCTAAATAATGTAATGGAACTCAAATTTCTATGATTGGAGATAAACCTAAAGATTACACAGTAAACCCTTAACATTTCAATCCATCAATAAATTATGAAATCGAGGTCATAGATTATTTATAAACCTATCAAAAGAGTCAAATTCAACTCTAGGAATCTTTGATTGCTTCAATTTGTTGAATTTTCAAAAATATAAATAGTATCATTCACCCATCTTTTATTCTCTCAATCAATTCCGTAGCCAAATCGACTAAATGAAGCTTATAGGATGTAGTGGGTGAAGAGTATTAGTGATTTGTTAAAAAAATAGGGATTTAATCAATTAAAAATTAAAAGAAATTATAAAGAAACTAAAATGGATTTCAGATAGGACAAGATACTATCAAAAGAAAAAAGAAGAATAAAAGAAATGAGAAAAATCGAATATATATAAATTCTCAAAATCTATAGTAACTCTCTAAAATGAACAGTAACTCTCGTAATTGAATCATAACTCTCATAAATAAACAATACTCTTAAAAGTAGTTGTGAAAAATTGAATCCTAACTCTCTTGCAAATAAATAGGACTTTTGAAAAAAATTGTGAAAAATAACTCTCGAAAATAGTTATAAGTAGTAATTCTCACAAATAATAGTAAACAATACTCTCGAAAACAATAATGAACAATAATTCTTGCAAATAATAGTGAACAGTACTCTTTGGATGAACAATTTTAACAGGATAATAACTCTTTAATTTGACCTCATATTCGACTCAAATTTGTTTTTATAAAATCTTCTTAGAGTTAGAACAAACGGTTTGTCAATTAAATTTTTCGATCAATCAAAATTTAGCTCAAAAGTTCATATGCACAGTGAAAACCTTAGTGCCATTTTACTCAAACTTGACCAATTCTACCCAAAACCTTTCAAAACACTTATTAATTATCCATTTTATTTAATCAGTAATAACACCCGAACATAAAATTTTTGAATGACAAAAGTACTTTTCTAGGATAAAATAACCAAAATGTCTTAAAATCAAAAATACGGGGTTTACAATCCTACCCCTCTTAAAATAAATTTTGTCCTCAAATTTTCTATGACATATCATGCAATTATTATCAACTGTCAATTATATTTTATGGTTTCTTTTCCCTAATGATCAAATAAAAGTATCTTAAAATACCTCACTCATATTATTTATCATTAAGAGTGGACACTAGAGCTTTTATTATAACGAAATCTAATATTAAGCATAAAATTGATTTCATAAAGATACATGCACGAACTAAAAATTAAAATCAAAGTTAAGTGAAGGATTTCCCTCCAATTTTTAATGTACCTTATCAATGAAAAAGATGTAGGTATTATTATCTCATTGCGCACGCAGGTTCTTAAGTTATTTCTTTAACGGTAATACTATGCCATAAAACTTTCATCATAGAAATAACCTTACTCCTTATCACCCGTTCTTGCCAATCTATAATTTTTTTACCAATTGGACTATACAACTAAGGTCTTCTTTCAAATCTATCAGTGTTGTTTCAAGAATATATGTTGGATTTCATACATACTTCTTAAGTATGGACACATAAAATACATTGTGAATACTTCCTAAATCTAGTGGGAGCTTCAATCGCTATACTATTGAATCAATCCTTTTCAATACTTTGAATGGTCCAATGTATCGAGGATACAACTTTCCTTTATTCCTAAATTTGATTATTCCCTTCCAAAGTAAAATTTTTAAGAAAATCCGATCGTCAACTTCAAATTCTAAATCTCTCATCTGATTATCCGCATATAATTTATGTCGATCCTAAGCCACTTTTAACTTTTCTTTGATAATCTTTATCTTTTTGATGGTAAATTGTCAAGTTTTCCCTCACTATCCTCATCTCAACATAGCAGAGTGCTATACTTTTTGCCATATAATACTTTATAAGGTGCCATCCCAATACTAACTTGGTAGCTGTTATTATAAATAAATTTAATCAATGATATGTGGATATCCTAACTACCCTGAAACTTTATAACACATGATTGAAGCATATCCTCAAGTGTCTGGATGGTCCTCTCTAACTATCTATCTGTTTGTGAATGAAATATAGAATTGAAAGTCAAATTAGTACCCATAACTTTCTGAAGTCCGGATAAAAACTAAGATGTAAAATAAAGATCCCAATCTGACACTATAGTGAATGGTATGCCATGTAATCTAATGACCTTTGTTATATACAACTTAGCAACCTATCCAATGAGGAGTTTATTCGAATAGACAAGAAATGAGAAGATTTTGTTAATCGATCAACTATTATCCAAATGGTATCATGGCCTGCTTGTGTTTGTGGTAACCCACCATGAAATCCATTGTAATGTGTTCCCACTTTCATTCAAGTATGTATAAAATTTATAATGCTCTTGTAGGTTTCTGATACTTTGCTTTAACTTACTGACATTCTAAACACTTATCAACAAACTCAATTATATCTCTTTCTATTCTTGACTACCAATAACTCTTTTTAATGATTTGATACATCTTAGTGCTGTTTGGATGAATAGCAAATACTGAATAATGAGCCCTTCTAATATAGCTTGTATATTTTCAAAGCAAATACTACGGAAGCTAACTCTAAATTATGAGTACGATAATTCTCTTCATATTTCTTTAATTATTGATAAGTATAAGCTATCACTTTTTCATTTTGCATTAATACACAATTGATACCCTGTCTTGAGGCATCACTATAAACTGCATATTCCTCACTTGACATGAAAAGTGTCAGGATTAAAGCTGATGTAATGTGATCTTTTAAAGTCTAAAAACTATATTCATACTAGTCATTCCAGTTAAATTTGACCTTTTTTCTTGTCAGACATGTTAATAGAGTAGCCAACAAAGAAAAACTCTCAATAAATCTTCTGTAGTATCCTACTAATCCCAAGAAATTATAAATCTTAGTAATATTCTTTGACTGTTTCTATTGTATTATATCTTCAATCTTTTTTAGATCTATAAATATCCTATTGCTCAATATAACATGTCTAAGAACTTTTATCTTTCTAAGCTAAAACTCACACTTAGAGAATTTCGCATACAACTGCTTATTCCTCAAAGTCTAAAGCACTACTCTAAGATCTTGGTTATGTTCTTTCTTAATTCTTGAGTACACAAGTATGTCATCAATGAATATAATAATAAACTTATCCAAATAAGGGTAAATAACTCAATTCATTAAATTTATAAAGGCTACAAGTGCATTGATTAACCTAAACAGTATAACCAAAAGTTCAAAATGACCATACTGAGTCTTGAACGTTGTTTTATAAGCATCCTCCTCATGAATTATCAATTGATGATAACCTGACCTCAAGTCGATCTTGGAGAAAACTCTGATACCCTATAATTGATTGAATAAATCATTAATCCTCGATAGTAGACACTTGTTCTTGATGGTTAACCTATTTAGCTATCTATAATCAATACAAAGGATTAACGTACCATCTTTTTTCTCTTAAATAACACAGGTGCACCTCAAGGTGACATACCTAGTCATATAAAGCCCCTTTTTGACCAAATCTTCTAATTGAATCTTCAACTCTTTCAACTTTACTTGTGCCATATGATAAAGAGGTATTAAAATTATGTTGTCCCTGGTATAAGATCAATGCAAAGCTCAAATTCTTTATCAGGCGATAAGTCAGGCAATTTCTCGGGAAACAAATTGAAAAATTCTTTTATAATTGACACTTGCTTTAAACTAACATCTGGGATTAACTTATCAATCACGTGTGTCAAGTATGCTTGACATTATTTCTATAGCAATCTCCTAATCTCTAAGGCTGATATAAAAGACGAAGGGAGTATTCTTCGTTCGCATGTGAAAATAACTTCCAGCTTACCCAACTTTTTAAAAGTTATTACCTTTCTAAAATAGTTTACTGAGACATAATGCTAAGACAACCAATCCATACTAAGAATTGCATCAAAATCTTGAATACTCAATGGAATTAAATCTACCTCAAGTACATATCTCATACTATCACCTTGCATAGTCCAAACAATATTTTCCTAAGTAATTTCTATCTTAAAAGTGTATAAACAACTAATTCAGGTTTTAAAGGTGTCAAATCTTTATCAATATGTTGTGCAAATGAAATGCTAATAAATGATCTATTTGAACTTGGGTTTACTAAAATGTATGTAGGATATCCAAAATTATTATGATACCCATAATCACATCTAAGTTGGAGTGAGCTTATTCCTCATTCATTACAAACACCCAAGTTTGAACTAGTTATTGACTTCTCTGACTACCCTGATGAATGGATACACTCTCAGAACTTGATCGGTGAGCTTTTGAGAATTGTAGCCATATATCGATTATTGAGTACTCGAAAAGCCTGAGCCTTACAATGGTTGTCTAACTACCTATAATCTACCTAAACTAGGGCAATGTTTCCTCATATGTCTAATCTGATTCTAATGATAGCATACTATAAGGGCTCTATAAGGTTCATCATGATACTATCTATAATTTGGATATTATCTTCGACACGACAATTTTCTATCTAAAAAAATAGATCCCGATGTTGAAGTACCAAATCTGGACGACCTCTACTCTCTAAACGAGAAGGCTGAAGTAACCCCTGGACTCATCACTTGGCTACTAGACAATCTATTACTACAGTTCTTTTTTGCTAGCTGGCTTATTAAAATACTGAGATCTCTTTTTTTTTAAATTCTATTCTAGATCCCCTTTCCCTAATCAATGACTTGGCTTGAAGGGCTAACTAAACTATCTCCTTATAGCTTTGTTTACCAATCATTGGCATTTTGTCTCAAATATCTAAATTCACCCGTACTTTAAACTGTATACATAGTATCTTTTTATTAGCAAATTCTGGTATAAACTCTTTCAACTCTCTTAATTAAGTCTCGTAATTTATCACTATCTTACCCATCTATTTTAAATTCAAGAGCTTTTACTTCTTCTGATTGCTATAAAAGTTGATAAAATACTTTTTCTAAAATGTCCTCTGAAAATTAGTCCACGTAGGCTTGGTACTCCATCTTATGACCATATTACCATCAAATGGTATCACTCTACTCAATAATTTAATAGTCACTCTTAACTTTTCTTCATTTATCAAATCTATATCATCCATATTCTGTTGTATCCCTCTCAACTATCTACTTGCTTCTAAACCAACTGTGGTACCTACAAATGGTACACTACCCAACTGTCTTATTTATTTAATTAACTTTGATAATTTTAATACAGGTCAAAAATATTATATAAGAATAGTATAACTTGGTTGTTATCACACCCGTGATTGTACTGTAAGGGTATAGTTGTAACATCACCTTAGTTTCTGTTCATGTTTTTGCATCTATTGTGCATAATAGTAATTCGTTCGGTTATTTTTGGTTATAATTGATGTTTATGATGGTTAAAGGAGTTTTTATGTTTTATGATTGTATGTTGGGACCCCGTATTTGATTTTCAATTTCGGAAGGGACTTAAGTAGAAAATCCTAGTTTTGACAAGTTCGATCGACCGAATGGGTAATTCGTTCAACCGAAATTTTGGCTTTCGATTCGATCGACCGAATGAAAAGTTCATTCGATCGAAACGATGATTCGTTCGACCGAATATCGAATCGTTCGATCGATAATTTTTGAGCTCTCTGAGTACTATTCACGCCAATGGATTCGATCGATCGAAGTTACTATTTGTTTGACCAAAAAGATGGTTCGATTGATCGAATCGATGCAAAATAACGATTTTGTCCATTTCTAGAAGCTGCCTCCTTAAGAAAACTTAAGGGCAAAATGGTAATTTTACCTTTTTTCTATAAAAAGGGGTGCTGATGACGAAATTTTGGATGTTTGCTTCTCTTTTCTTTTCTTTCTTTCCTCTTCCACGTTCTCTCAATCCCTCTCTAGACTTTGCTCAATTCTTGCCCAAATCTCGATTTCTCTTCGCAGACGAGTTGCATTCCGCGCGTCTAACTTGCTGGAAGCATCAATTTGACGCTGGAGGCGCGGATTCGCGAATGGCCATCTAGGGTTTTGAAGGGGACATTTGGGGTTTTTCAGTTTCAAGACGAAATCGGAGCAAACCGACCGCACCACGAGGTTCGTAGCGTCGATTCTAACACGACTGTATATTTATTTTCTCGCTTTAAGCCATTTTGATCGTATGGATTTTTGTATCTAAAATCGTACATCTATCGCTTAATTTTTAGTTTTTATGCGTAATGTGAGTTGTAGGAATGTCGTAGAAGTCGTAGGAAGTTAGAAATACGGTTTCAAAAATTCTGGATATGTGTGAACAGTAACTCTGATTACTGTTCTGGCGATGGCATGGGGCCCATAACCCAAAAACACGTGCATTGATCGTAATGAGTCATCTTAACCATAATGTGGGTCCATGGTGGTATAAATTAGTTAATTTCATGTATAATGGGAATTTTGGGTTAAATCGCGTAATAGTCTGCATATTGGAAACCCAGAATTTAGCGTTCATTCCATGCATTCGAGCGTATGCATATTGGAGTGTGTGATTAATAGAATTATTGTGTGTGATTAGGCGACGGTTCGAGATCGAGGCGTTCGCGTGAGTCATTGAGAAACGAAGGAAATTAGGGAGTGTGTACCCTTCCTATACTGTGAGTGGACTTATTTTTAAATGTTTATGTTTCTTGTATCGCTTTAAATTGATTTTGAACTTATTTTCAGCCTTAGGGCGATAGAAACTTTTATATTGATTTTACATGTGGCGGAGTTGGATTTTATTGTATGGTGGCCGGGAGGGCCCCTTGTTTGTGCTAGAATAATTCTGTTATGAAATATTTTTATTTGATTTATGATTATGATGTTATGTGGCCTTCGGGCCTGATTTCTTGTTATGATTATGATATGGCCATTGGGCCAGGATTCTGTGATACTTGCTTTGGTGATAACGGCCCTATGTGCCAGATTACTATAGCTACAGGATGGTAGCCTAGTGTGGGCCAGGGAGGAGGCTACCTAGGTGAGGATTATGTGGTAACCTAGTGTGGGCCAGGGAGGAGGCCACCTAGGTGAGTGGAGACTTGCATAGGTGGACTGCTATGTGATTATGATGGTGATGGGATTTGTCCACCTATGAGTCTCATCGAGTTAGTTACGGATGTCACCCCGTGACGGCTCGAGGCAAACGTCAGTGGTAGGCATCTTTTCTAACAAGTTGCATATTTTATGATCATTGCATTCTAAACCTGTTTTCCTAAATAGCATGTTTTCCTG
>JAVXUL010052341.1:0-25547 GCA_035590515.1 Trichilia minutiflora
GAGAAAAAAATGGTTTGAATGATCCTGTTTTCACATTTTATTGGCTGCAATGTCTCTAGGTCCTTGATGAGGATATTACCTCACCTGCAGAGCTTGCAAAAGCTTACATGGGCAGTAGGCCTTCTAAAGTTTCACCGTCAATGCTTGGTGTGCGTGGTCAGGCTTTCAGGGAAGAGTCAATTGTGTTGAACAACCAATCATGTCCTACTGCATCAGCTGCTATGTCCCTTGTTCCAAGATCTTCTGGCTATGTTGGGGTTTCTGAAAATGGTTTTGTGACTCCAAGAACTCGTGGCAGATCTGCAATATACAGTATGGCTCGAATACCATATTCCAGAGTTCACTCAACTTCTACCTTCAAGGTCTATATACTGCAGATGTGTATATCTGATAAGATTTTTGATGTTATATATATTAAAGGCTAATCTTTTGTCCATTTTACAGGGTGCTGGCCTTGCAATTGATTCTGTTGCTGGACCATCATCATCTCAGAGCTTGTGGGATAAAAACAGACCAACTGGTTCTCAACCAGTGGTATAAATTATTTGCTTTGGTTTTTGTTTGGAGTCCATATTTAGTTTAATATCAATGAATAATTTGCATTTTTGTTTTGCAGTCTTTAAAACGCAGGAGTTCAGTCCTGGACAGTGATATAGGGTCTGTTGGACCTATACGCAGAATTCGCCAGAAACCTAACCTTCTATCTTCGAAAAACTTGAGTTTGCCCGCTTCTGGAAGTCCTTTCTCTGTACAACGACGTGGTGCTTCTGATGCTAGTCATTACCCTTCGTCCTCACAGCAGATGCCACTTTTATCGGGTCAATCAAAGCATAGTTTAAAAAAAAATTTAATAGAAAATGGGGATAATAGTGTTCCTAGTACAAGTTCTACCCCGGTTCCCACCAAGTCAAGTGAGATGGCTTCAAAAATCTTGCAGCAGCTTGATAAGTTGGTCTCCTCAAGGGAGAAATCACCTACAAAATTGTCACCATCCATGCTACATGGACCAGCTCTTAAAAGCCTGGAGAATGTTGATTCGTCTGTTTTTCTGGAGAATGCTCAAGGTTATAATAAAGTGAACGGTTCACTTGACACTTCATTAGCTAATGTTAGAGATACTACATCCCAAAAGCGGGAGAAGATTGATAAAAATGGTCCACCTAAATTTGTTTCTGCTTCTGACAAGTCGATTCCTGCAATGAATGGCGTAGATGCTGCTGGCATCATTAAGGATAATGTGCCTGGTACTGAAACCACAGATGCTAATTTGACAAATTCTATTGCGTATCCTCTTGTACAAAAGAAACAGGCTTTCCAGATGAGTGCCCATGAGGTCGGCTTTGTTTCATGTTCCATCTCATCTTTTGTTTATGCAGATGAGTGTTTGACGGCTCTGTTCTCTTTATATTCTATGGTCTGTCCATTTATCAGATGTGAAGTTACCCATTCTGATTCAATTTCATTCTTTAAGTTATGTATTCACGTTCTTGAGATCTCAAGTCTTTTGCTGAAGTAGACCAAAATTTATTTTTGGCCATCCGAAGGATACTGATGAGCGATGAATTAATGTTATCACTGATGATCTTATTCAATTTGATTTGTGATACTTCATCATCTCCCAATAGTTTTCTGTATCATTATTTTCCTTGTTCTCTCTTTAATTTTTTTTTTCATAATTATGTTGTTTTCCTCCTCTTTAGGATTATCTGGATCTGGATGATGATGACAATTCTAATGAGCCTGCATCTATGCCTTTGGCTGATGGGAGAGACAAGGCAAATTCTTTCTCAGATAATGAGGCCACTGCTGCTGAGGGTATCACAGTAGCAACATCTGAAGTTTGTTCTGATGTTAAGCCACCTAGTCCTGTGTTAAACAAAATATCCGACAAGGAAAACAATGATGGTGCTGTGGTAACAGGAAAGAGCCCAGTGTTTACTTTCTCAACTGTGCCTCCTCCCAGCATTACTGCACAGTCTGCTGAGGTAGCCATTCCATCAACCTTGACTTCTAATAAACCTGCTAATGAATCAAGTGTAGCTCCTATATTTAGCTTTGGTGAGAAACTTGCTGCACCTAAGGAATCAAATGCTGTTTCTCCCATAGTTAACACCAGCACAACAAATGTTGATAAGGTACCAGAGTTCAATAGTGCCTCCTCATCAAGAGTAGTAAGTGAATCTTCATCCTCTATATTCGGTGCTCCTATGAATACAAAGCTAGAGAGCTCTACCAGGTTAGTACTTGTAATTGTATTTGTTTTTGCTTAGATCATATTTTTGTATCATTTATATTGGTTATTGTTAAGTTATTTATCATTTTACTGGAAGTAGATTGAGGGCTCTAGAATTCCTCTTTGCTCTTTGATTTTGTTTTTGCTTTTTCAAAGTCAAAAGATATTTTCTTATTAGATGAGGAAAAGGGAAAAAGAAAGGATAGGGAGCCTTGTGGTTATCCTAAAAGAAATAAAAAGAAGAAAACCATTATCATTAGCCTATTAAGTGAATGGTTTGAATTAAGTTGATGGGATTATCAATAAGGACGTTAAGGGCATGCTTGTTATTGTTTTTGAACTGATATTTTTATGAAATGAGAATGAAGATGCTTTGATTTAATGTTTTCAAAGTTAAAGAATGTGTTCATTTTTTTAAAGTTATATTTAAAAAATGAGAACCATAAAATGTGTTTGATAGGAATATTTTTGAGAATTTAATATTTCATACTTTGAGTATGTATTTTAATTTGATTAATTTAAATGGTTTAAGACAAAAACATAAGATATATTTGTATTTCTTTTTAGTTTAAAAAAAATCTTAATTTTAATATTGTCAAATATTCCAAATAAAAGATATTGAGTTTGTATAGTATATCATCTTCAATATCATTTCGAATATTTAATATTTAATATTTATATAATCCCATTATCTAATGGTATATTATTCTTGGTAAGTAACTTGTAGTAACAATAAACTCTAACCAATGATTTGTATCCTGTTTTCCAAATATAAGTAACACAAATAAAAACGGCAATTGGAAAGCAATAGCCAACATTTGGCTTGGGCACCCTGCATAATATCAGCTAATTTTAATTTTTTACACTTAGGTGGATAAGTTTAATTTTTATAGAGGAAACGGAAGTGTTTGGGACACATTTATGACAATTTGGCACAAAGTAAAACAGAAAGTATTTATGCCCTTGTGTTGTTAGTAGCTTGAAGTTAGATAGTGGCATGATGCCAGATAACCATTTCTACATCATCTTTTTACTCTGTTTTTAATCACATGGCACCACCTCTTCTTACATCAATAGTTTGTACTGAAATTGTGTATATGTATGGTCGTTGTAATTTAGGTAGGTGTTTCTTGTATTGATGCTGTGGAAAAAGGTTAAGAAACTAATTCATTTTTCTGGCTTCATGTACAGCTTTGCTTCTGTTGCAGTTGGTGCAAGTGATTCGGTGACAAAAGCGCCTGAATCAGATAAAGCTGATGACTGTTTTAGGACACCTGAAACTTCGCTTCTGTCAGCAGCATCCACATCATCGCCAACTGCTAGCATTTTGTCTTTTGGAGTTCCTGCTAACAGTTCCACATTAAACAATGGATCTGTTGCTTCCTTCCCATCTTCAACCTCTTCCCCTTCACAACCTCTGTTCTCCAGTACTGGTTTCAATCAGAACTTGTTTAGTAGCTCTACATCTTTTGCAACCTCCAATAGTAGTACCACTTCCATAACAACTACCTCAGCTTCAATGCCTTCTACAGCTGCTTCTATTTTCAAGTTTGGGTCATCTGCAGTTCCGTCAGCCTTAGCCTCCCAAATATCAGCAACTTCTGGCATAGAATCAACAGAAGCCAAGAAAAATGACACTGCCTTTGGCAATTCTACCAGCATGGTCTTTGAGGGTTCTACTTTTGCTGGGGCAGGTAGTAGTACATCCAATACCACATCATTGGCAAATGCAGGCACAGGAAGCAACATTGTTGGTGGTACTTCACCTGCCTTTACCACTGGAAGTAGTATTTTTGGATTCAGTGCTGGGACCTCTTTCTCAGCTACTGCTACCAGCCAGGCACAAGTTTCTAATCCCTTTAGTGCTAGTAGTGCTCAGGCATCTGTCAATGAAACTGGTGTTGCAACTACAACTCAAAGCATGTCTACTCAATTTGGTTCATCTTCAACGTCTGCTTCATTTGGGTTGGCTGGTAATCCAATCATTACCTCAAGCAGTTCGCAATTTAGTTCTTCAACTTCTGTGGTTAAGCCCTTTGGTTCCACTCCTTTTGGAGTGAGTTCTTCTACTTCCTCTTCAGAAGCTAACTCAATTAGTGGCACTACAAACAGTGTGTTTGGTTCCAGTTGGCAAGCCCCTAAGAATCCCCCATTATTTGGCTCCACATTTACCTCTACATCTCCGTCAACTGTATTCTCATTTGGAGCATCTCCTGCTTCTGCTGCTAGTAGCAGCACTCCAGTGTTAGGGTCATCCACCAATGATTCATCAAGTTCCATTTTTCCATTTTCATCTGCAGCAGCCACTTCATCCCAGCCTGCTTTTGGTAATGCAAATCCTGTGTCAGCTTTTGCTTTGACTCCCTCAAACAATAATGATCAGATGAGCATGGAAGACAGCATGGCTGAGGACACGGTTCCTTCGTCAACACCTCCAATTCCAGCATCCACACCTGCAATCCCAGCATTTGGTCAGCAGCCTGTCTCACCTCCATCTGGCTTTGTGTTTAATTCAGCACCTCCACCAGGAGCGAATCCCTTCCAGTTCGGAAGCCAACCAAATTTGGCAACTCCTCTAAACCCTTCTTCTCCATTCCAGGCTTCCGGCAGTTTAGACTTCGCTGCTGGAGGTAGCTTCTCATTGGGCACTGGCGGTGGCGACAAATCTCAGAGAAAAATTGTGAAACTCAACCGTAAGCCACGGAAGAAGTAATACATTAATTTGAGTGGCAATTGGTGGAAAAATAATTAATGGTTTAGACTAACTGCATGAGTTATCCTGTGGGGTTAGCATTGGTAATTGTTTGCTACTGGCAAATGCAGTCGATCTGCTTCAGTCTCCGGTAATGTCCTTCGCAACATTCTTCGTGGCTGCAATGCCTATGCGAGTTGTCACAATTTTGCATCAGTCTTCTTAGAAAAATCTAAGAACATTTGCGGTGTATTTTTGTTGATAGGATTTAAGGTTGGGCGGTTGTATTGTAGATCCCTTTCTTTTGGTACCCTTGTTATATGTAAGATAAGAGCAACGGATATGAATTTGAATTTGCTTCTGTTAGTGGGCAAATTTTAATTTCTTTCAAATTCTTTCGTGGATGAATATATTTTTACCCATGGTGGATGGATTGGAGGTGTCAATTCAATTGAGAAGACTAGAAAGTTCTTGGAAAATTATGACATTTAAGTAACTGCAGGCACTGTTGTGACTGAATTTAGGAGAAAATAAATTCCACTAACGAAACCAATTTATCTCTTGCCGTATCAAGCAATGAAGGCATCACACTTGACACGGCATCCCCAACAAAATCAAGTTCGTGCTGTATACAATGTGGCATTACATTTACATTTCAGGTACAGTTCAAAGTTCCATAAATTTCAAAAGAATACATGACAAACATTTACACCAAAGTTCAACGGGCTTCGTATTGTCAAATTCCTGAAATCACCGAGTCCATGGTTAACTAAATCGTCCATGACTCTCCAATGTCAAATCTCTATAAAAACACACCAAGTGAAACGTTGAAGCACCAATCAGTTAACTGGTTACTGCATCATTGATAATAATGCATACCAGTGTTGTATGCAACCCCCCAGGATACTGAACCATTGCATCAGGTCCTTGAGTTCTACAACCACCCACCCAGATACTCAAAACTGACCAACGATATGAGTTTGATGCCCTTCTCCAGCAGCAGTGACAACTGCTGTGCCGACAGAACTGTGACCATCTAGCAAGCAGGCATTTAGGAATTGGCTTGTTCCACCCTGCTGGCATTGTTGTAACCGTGCTGTTGGTACCTTGCAGTTGCGGAGGAATTCTTCTCTTCTATTTGCTTGATGAGCTCTAGTTTCTCCTGGTACTTGTAGATAAACTTCCTGATCGAACATCATGTTACCTAAATGTTAAAGCATTATTATAAGACAGTACATTTTTAGCTAAATTAATATTCTTATTCAATCACCATTACACGTATCAGTAGCCAAATTTGCAAAAGATAATTTCTTCTCAATGAAACCCACCCACTGTGGTTAGTAGTTAATTCATCACTGACTGGATCAAGTTTCCATGGATTTCATTGTGCCAACCATCACAATTCAAAAAAAAAAAGGTATAATTGAGAAGAAATTGTTTTGATTCACTGACCTCCCTGTGCCTGAAATTTCTGCATCGACCACGTCATTCAGCTCTTTGCATAGTTACAAATTTTCATCAAGGAATTTGTGTTCAATAACTTCCAAAGTAATCTGTGATTGGTTATGCCCATAATCAATTTGCATGTTTTGCTCATGACTCCGGGCTCTGGGTTCTTTATTGGCTTGAATTCTATGCCCAGATTGGATTGTGGTGCGTGACCCTGGTAATAAGAAATTGTCCGATTGCCCTCCTGACCTGCATCATAACAAAGACATATGAACAATTTGATATAAAACAACAGCCAACATTAGCACAAATACTTTTCCACCCATAAGGCAATAACAACCACCATTCGTTTACAACCACTTTGAAAGTTTGGCTGTAAAAAGGAACCTTGCTTTAAGAACCTAATTCTGATCAAAAATTGGTTTTCTTCAAAGACACCAAGATCCTACAATACATAAATAAAGGAGCTGAGTCAAGACTTAAATCATATTCAAGTAAGGAGGTGACTCTAAAGATTTTACTTGTTCCAGAAAATGTAAGATTTGCAGCAAGATTTTAAAATCACAAAGCTTCAAGCGAATCAATCATTTCCCCACTGAAAATGGAAAGATTAACAAGAGATATATACAATATCATGCCACAGAAACATAACAACTTCAGACGGAAATTTCATATGATAAACAGCTACGATTTCTCATTAGATTCCAGCCACAGCAAATTATGTGCCGGTATTGATTACCAAACCTTCTTAAAATTTCAAGTCTTAACTATGCCACTCATTCCATAATTGAAACATCATTAAAATTCAAAACACAATTATTAGGCTAACACCTCATTAGTGACAGTTGCAGAAAATTTCAAACTTAACCAAATTTAACTTGGGAATCAATGGATGAGTTCAGAAGTAATTTTACAAATATATAATATTCAAACCACATCAATTAGTCTATCACCTCATCAAAATGGATAGATATGTTGATCAATCCACATTATTCACTAATGAACACGAACTTTAATCTAAGTGATGAGTGAACATAACTACTAACAGAAATACAAAAAACACACTTGACTTGTTGCTGATTTGACCAATCTTCTGCTCGTAAATTTTCCTTCCCACCGGCTAAAATTTCCCTCAAGGACGAAGATCGTCGGTCAGTTTTCTCGAACAAGGACGGCGAATTTCGGGTTATACCTGAAAACCAATTGTTCTGATCGCCCCGTTTTTTTTGTCCTCTTTTTATGGAAAATGTACGAAAATCATCTTTTTTTTAAATCGTTTTATAAAAATAACTATATTTTTTAAAAAATAATCAATTAAATCAAAATTATGTATTTTGAATGATTTTATTTTTATTTAAAATAAAATTATTTTATTTTATTTTAAAAATATATTTTCAAATATGATATATTTATATATTTAAAAATAAATTTTTTATCGTATATTTTTAAATAAAATAAAATTATTTAAAACACATATCTTAATTAACTTTTTAATATTTTAATAAAATAGTTTTAAAAAGTAATAATTTTCGTACAAAACCCTTATTTTGCTTTTTGGGTCAGAACTTTTCAGTCTTAAAATGGATTTTGATCAACCCGTTTGTCTATAGGGTTCTTCTTATTTGTTGATCACATAGTAGTTTTTTAATTATTTTATAAGAAAAAGGAAAAATGACCCTTTTGAACGCTTTCTCTTCCCTTAAACTCAAAAAATAACCAAACGTTGGAATGGAAATACTATAATATTCCCATATGGTTTACGGCTTTACGCTATATTAAAAACAAAGTAATATAACTGATTAAAGCATATGAACTTGCGACATGTTAAAACTGTAAATAATTAATTATTAAATATTTATTAATCTTTTATTTTTATATCGAATTGTATAGTGCTCGAACATTCTTATCAAAATGCCCGGATTAAGAGTTATTTTAGTCATTATGAAAACATTTGATTAGTTTTAAAAATTTTGAGATTCCTGCAAAATCCTCGAATAAATCAAATCGTAGGTTATCTCAGAGAAAAAGCATGGCAAGCCAGCATGTTGAGGAAAACAATAGCCGGGTGGGCACTGCACCAGCCATGGCGCATGATAGCAAGCCGCCGATCAACCACCGCCTCCACCTCTACCTTCA
This sequence comes from Trichilia minutiflora, assembly GCA_035590515.1. Taxonomy (NCBI): domain Eukaryota; kingdom Viridiplantae; phylum Streptophyta; class Magnoliopsida; order Sapindales; family Meliaceae; genus Trichilia; species Trichilia minutiflora. The sequence goes on from JAVXUL010052341.1 coordinate 8,511, forward strand.
TCGACTCAATTTTGCTCCAAGAAGTCGCCAAAATGACCCCTCCTCCAGTAATACTCCCATAATACTGATTACCCTTTATTTATTAATAAATAAATAATTTGATTTAATTTTAATTTGATGTGGTATTACACAAAGTTTTCATATTTTATGATTGTAAGAGGAACGCTTGAAAACAATGGGCCAGTTCGTAAGAGAACATATGGAAATGAAGAAATTAGTCTATATGTACTGCGGCTTGCTACCTATGTAGGAGGTGGGGACGATGACTATGAGGGAATGAATCAATTGTTCCTTCATTTTGATGTGTCGAAACCTGGACGGAAAGATTCTTTGCATTTTCTATGTGGGTTGTATCCGGATGCATCAGGGATTCACTCTGTTTCCCAAATCTTGAGTCTCAAGTGTTTCTTGTTGTTCCTAATCAATATAATGGCCCTACTTTCCAGTAAGTTCAATTGTTGCACTTAGGAAATTGAGTGTAGATTAGCCGATCTAACTTCCGAATTATTGCAATTCTGATAAACTTGCACTAATTTAAGAGGGCATTTATGCATGTAGTGTACTAGTTTATGCAACTATGATAATAGTTATTTTTGGGAGAAATGACTTGTAATGTTTCCCTTGAGACATTTATTATAATCAACAGCTAGCCAACATGCTATTGGCTAAAATTCGTTGATCACGAAAGTACGAAAAAAGTATAGAACGGTTAGAAGTTTCGTGTTTGATTTCTCACAAGGTTTCTGTTCTAGAACTTGTAGGTTCCACATTGATACGGTGGCAGTAATACTATTTGTTGCCTTGTAGTTTGCATTGAAGATTAAATTTTATACGAGTTTCTTATCTAAAATAAGAAAAAGGTTAAATTTTACCTTAGATGGATTATTTGCAAATTGTCAGGGATCTGGATAAGAGGATGTAAGATGCACTTCACAGTTACATAGAATGGCGGGGTGTGAATGAGATTCTCTTTCTGTTTCTTCAAGCATGGCTTAATGCGAAGGAAAATCAAAGACTGGTGCATTGGTTTAGATCAGTGGGACAGTTTATTAGCAAATAGAAGTCAACTAAAGGCACATAACTCCATGAAATGGGGTGTTTTATAGAAAGAAGCTTATGTAATTGTAAAAGGTATAATGCTGCATAGCCAGTGATGTATCCGCTATGAGGTTAATTGAGAAAATATTTTAGGCTTTTAATTAACGTGGTTGGCAAGTCAATTCAGGCACATTATGGGTTTTTGTTTTGCTTCCCAAACATATCTCCTACACTGCAGTGTACTTTTTTATCGTTGATAGATTATGATTACTTACCTAGTTAATTATTGTATTGGCAATGATATGTAAAGCTCTTCTTTAGTTTTATTATTTGGTAACAATTCATTTTTAGTGTGCATATGATTTTGTAGAGGTTGGATCATGAAGCATATCTGGTGTTTGGAGGAATTCGTGTTGAGGAACTTTTCAACGTGCCACATACCCTTGTGCACCTGTACACACTCATTCACATGTCTAATTACTCTCATACTTTCTTTCTCTTTACTCTATTCCGTTGGTTTGAAGCCATCTTTCAAGATAAGCAATATTTTATGCCTCTCAAGCATGATGCATGAAGTCAACATACTCGATACTTTGTTGTTTTTGGTTTGTAATGTCTTGTTTCTTCTATATGAATATGATGGTCTGCATAGACTAACTTTAATGATTCAATGTATGCATTTTTAGTCTGTGAAATCTTTGTTTGTAGATGTAGTCTTGTATTAAAAAAATGAAAAGAAAAGAAAGAAGAAAGAAGAAAGGAAAGAAAGAAAGATTCTGGTGAATAAGCTTCAGTTTATCCTATTGCTAGATGTAACCCCATTGATTAGCAAGTGTGGTGACCAAACCATTCTTTAGGGAAGCTCTGCAATCAAATAGAACGTTAAATTAGCAGAGTCAATAGTAGTCTAAATTCCAGCTCACCATAAATTCCATCTATCTTCATAAAATTAGTAATTCAGAAAACATATGTGTACTTCTTTCTTTCTTTTTTCCTCAGGAATCTTAAAACTGATACTTCCTTTTTCTTGCTACAATTTTATATTTTTCTGTTTCTTTTATTTTCTATGATTTGTTCTTTTGTTGTAATCATGTATGGAGATCAATACCACATTTTTCCTAGGAAAAAAATCAGTTACCACCTTTTCTTAGATTGCCTTCTCATGTTTGTACTTGCAACCAGTTTTTTAGGGTCATACACATCAAGTAACCTTTGTTTTCCAAATCATTCCTATTCTATGCAACATAACCTTAACATACTCTTATTGTGGATGCAAAGAAAGATGAATAGCTACTGAGGGTGTTTTCGAGGAGAAAATATCCTAGGTAAATGCTTTTGGAGGATTCATATTCGAGTGGATATTGTATTCCAATTGATTGCTTTGACTGCCATTTCTTGAATCGAATCATGGGGAAGGTTGGATCTCATTGTCATGACAAAGAATTGATATTTGCTTAATATATTTCTTTCATATATTTCCTTACCCTGTAAATGCTTCTCCTATTTATTGGAATCGTCTTTAGCCAGGAATTGGAGTGAGTGGTGGGTGATGGAAGTTTGTATTTTGCATATTAGCATATTTGCAATTAATAATGCTAGAACCGTAAATTTTTGGTACAAACACATGGGTACAAATTAATATTTAATTTTTATTTGATTTATATTATTTATTATTATTATTTGTATTAATTTTATATTTTTATTAATCATGTCATATCAATTTTTTATATTTAGATTTGTACAAATACAAAGTGCTTGTATTCTTAACATTAGTTATCTACATCCTATGAAAATTTTCAAAATTTTAATATAATTTTATTAATTTAACTTCTTAAAAATAAAGATATACTATTTTGATTCCTAAACATTTAGAATATTTACATTTTAATCTTCTTATATTATAAAATTTGATTTCATCCTTGTCGATGGCATATGTGATGTAGAACGTGTTATATTAATTTTAAAATTATTTTTATTATTTTTATTTTATTTGAACTACGTTTTATTTCGTAAGAATTTATTTTTATTAAAAATTTATTTAAATTATTGTTGAAATAATTCTTTATTGAGAACAGAATCATTTCTTTTAAAGTCTAGCTTTCTTTTTTATTGCCTTCTATGTGTGTGTATATATAATATATATTGCGCTTAATTTTCCCCCCAAAAAAATGCCCAGAAGAAGATTTTCGTTCTTGAGGAGACCGAAATAAAATTCTTACAGAGATCGTGGACTCGGAACGCGGTGGCTGCGGAGGCCTAGGCAGAAGCTTTAGGCTTGCTAATCAATAGACGTTTGCTCTTTTCCCGGATACTAGGTCTGCTCTGCATACCCTGTTTCCTCTTCTGCTGACGGCTACTTTGTAAATTTTACTATCAGAAATTTTGAAAAATTTCTGCTGAAATCGGTTAAATTATAGGAAAATTTTTGGTTTTTCAGTCGCACAAATAGTTTATTAAAAAAAACAAAGAAAAGCAGCTGAATTTCTCAAGAGTCAAGATTGTGAATTTGTAAAAATAGAAAAAAATAAAAATAAAATAAAAAACACATGAGACCACAGGTTTGGGTGGTCCCTATGAGCACGATGTAATTGTGAAGAAAATTTGATTTTATATCTTAAAAGAGATCCAACCAATTAACCTATTCCTTATCGAGAAATTTTTAAGCTTCTTTTGCTAATAAAGAAAACTATAGATCCTCCAGGCATGAAACAAACCTTTATGATGAATTTGGTTAAAAATATTGCCCTAAATCAATTGTCAATGGCCAGGATCCTAACTGTTTGTATAATGGCTTATCACTTGGGCATTTATGCAAGTTGAATCATTGCACTAGCAATGATTCAAATTACATGGACACAATTGGTAGCAATTATGTTTTGTATTATAAAAAATAAAATATTTTTTAAGAGAAAAAAAGAAAAAGAAAAAGAAAAAGAAGGTAGTAGCCCTAACATAGGTTTGAATGATAATGTCTTAAAGTCAACCAACCGTCTATTTATTTTTGCATTGACATTTGAAGATCAACGGTGCCATTTATATATGCTGTATTGAACACTTGTTCGTTATAGTATCTTCCACTTGTTGCAAAGTTTCTTGTATTGATGTCAACTTTGTATTGATGGGTTTCCAAGAAAATGAAAAGGAAGTTGAGAATGGTGATTGGATTGGTCATATGAGAAAGGCCATATAATGAGAGGAGTGGGACGATTAGCTTTCATCAAGTGTGAAGAATGGTTTGCTTCTAAATTGTAATCGAAGCATATCGACCACAAAAAAAGAAGTTGCATTCCGAAAATAAAAATACTGTATCGGCCCAAGTTGTTAAAGAATGCTATGATAACTTGATAAGTAATAATACATTAATACTAGCACCAGCACGAGATCTTTTGATTAATTCATAATTTTAATTTTAATTTTTTTTAAAAAAAAGTTGTGTTTTATAAAATAAGTGACGAATATTTAATTAGATTTTTAAATGAAAATAAAATTTTTAATATTTCTCATTCATGACATAAATAAATTATTTATGACTATTGTATATTGACATGATTCATACTAAACCCAAAACAAAATTTATTTATATTTAATCACCCGTTCACATCTTTGCAACACTCACACAACTTACTTTATAAACAAGATTTGTATTTTAAAATTTTCATAATAAATCAATTAATATATTAAATAAATAAAACATAAGGAACAACGCCACAATTAATCTAAAACAACACTCAAAGTATGAACTTTCTTTTAATTAAATGAAAATAAATAATATCAATCTATGTATCTGGTGGATCCCATATCATATGATTTGAGGATGAAAAGAAATGGATTCTATGATGTTGGTTGTTTCGTCGTGATCATCATTAAAAAATGGTCGATCGGCTCTTATTCATTGATTTATTTATTTACTCAAAAATTATTTAATTTCTTCTCCATCATCATTAATCCTCACGAAGATTGAAATTCCGTAAGAGTTTTGTGCATGTGGCTAAATTTTGCAAATGTGGAGGCGCCGCACGAAGTTCAATTCTTGTTGTGGACAAAAATAGAATGATTGTATGAATTTTTTTTTTAAATATATATAAAAAAAAGGAAAATCTTTTTATATTCGATCATGGTAAGAGTGTTTAGTTGTGCATGAAACTAACATACTCTTGAAACTAAAATCGTTCTAATCATTTTGACAACCGTTATAAATCATAAAATATATATATATAAATCACACAAAATAATATTAAACATAAGATAAAATTTTTAATTTTTTGTTCTAAATATTTTAGCTAATATAAACATAAGAATTCAAATATAAAATAAAAGTAAAACAATTATTTAACGTATCTAAACCTCCGTACTATACTCTGAGAGGGATATATAGATAAATAGATAGATATATAGAGAGAGAATACTAATCTGGATATCATATTTAATTTTACATGTACACATCTTAACATATAATTTTCAATCTCATGACCACAACTTGCCTAATACCTAAAAGAATGAATTGAATGGTATAAAATATAACAGCTAATTAATTAGTTATATTACACGCATGCATCTGAATTATTCATCATCATTAATTAAACTGCTGACTAATTAAAGTTTATTAATGGCTCTCTTTCCGCACCGCTAATTAGGTTGCGTAACCATTATTAGATTGCTTTAATTCATGAAATATTATATAGTGTGTTTGTGTGGTATATATCATAGTTATGTACATTAATTTATTGGGGTTTTGAATTGTTAAACTTTATCAAGTAGAAATAATAGATAGGGGAAATATTATGAGCCAATAACATTTGGTATAAACAATATTAATTTTTTATAATAAAATTAATTAAAAATTTCATATTATTTAGCTTGTTGGTATTGTAATCCATGTATTACTTGATATATATGAAATATGTTTTATTTAATTTTATGAATTTTTAATAAAATTTTAAAATATATAAATGTCAATTAATAATTAATTAGTTTCCCTTCTAAGACTTCAATTTGTAACTAAGTTTATATACAATTGAATTAAAACTTTTCAACTAATATCTATTAACTTATTAAAATGAATTATCCTATACATATTTTTAGACGTAGCTCGAGTAGTAAGGTAGAAGTTTATTTTGCCTTCACTTGACGTAAAGGAAAGTTATAGGTTCTATTAAGGGAAATAAGTAAAAATAATTACTGTTCATATTTCTTAATAAAAAATGATCAAGAGAAATAGTGTGACGTTGAATAATATTATTGATTCAAAATTTTGGATAAAAATACCCTTATCCACTTTACCCGTTTGTTAGGAAGTGTTCTGTGGTTTACTCGGAAGTGTGACTCACACTTTCGAGTAAACTGTGGTCCACTTGGAAGTGTGACTCACACTTTCGAGTAAACTGTGGTCCACTTCCGAGTAAACCACAGAACACTTCCTAGCAAACGGGTAAAGTGGATGAGGGTATTTTCGTCCAAAATTTTGAGTCAATAATATTATTCAACGTCACTGTTCCTCTTGATAATTTTTTATTAAGAAGTATGAACAATGGCTATTTTTGCTTATTTCTCTTCTATTAATCTAACTCTTATTTTTATTTTTTTACTAAAAAAAAAAGAGAGGGAAAAACAAATGGTGATTGGTGAGAATAAAACATATCCATTCGTTTGATTCTAACTAAATACTTAATTTAAGTGTATAATAAAAAATAGTCACTACTTTATTGATTAATTATCAAATAATTAGGGCTAAGTTGTGGTTTAATGCTTGTTTTGATATATAATTATTGAAACAAAAATTCAATTTCCACCACATAAAATATGGTATATATATATATATAATCGTGTCATTAGTGAAATTACATATGAAATTTTGATCGAAATGATTTTTATGTCTTTATTTAAAAAAAAAAATAAAAATGACGTATCAAAGTAATAACAATTCATGTTTCATTAGTCATAATCCAACCTAATTTTTCTTATAATTGTGACAATTAATCTCAATATACTATTTATTATGATTAATATTTGACTATGGTGTCCATTTGAATTCAATTGTTATTTTTTTTATTATCATCTATTTTAATTATATTATGGTTAGTGTAAGTTTTAAAATAGATGTACAGATTAGAAGTTATCAAATAATTGTAACAAAAACATGTTTTTATTTTAGTTTAAGATCTTTCTGGCTAAGGTGGACCATTTTCTTTAATATCTTAAATTTATGCATATTTAGACTTTATTGAAAGAGGGACGCATAATTATAATTTAAAAATAAATAATAAATAATAAGAGATATAGAAAGAGTTTAACAAAAATTAAAATACGTGGTTTGGATGTATATCTTGAGTTCGATTCTAGTCAATCACTTATGATTTAAGTAGGATATCTGAATAATAGTATGCTTAATTAATATCCTTAAAAGTTAATCGGATGAAACCTGGATACTTTGAATTATTCAAAAAAATATTAAAATACATATAAGTTTAATTAAGTTTGATTCTATTTTTATGTAATTTCGATTAAAGTTAAAATTACAAGTTAAAAAAGAAGTTACAAGAAGATTTTAGAGAATTTATAAAATTTTAATAAATTTGACCAAGACTTTTTTATAAATACAACTTAATCAAATAAATAGACATATCTATAAATTTACACGTTACTTTCATTTCAAAATCTTAATGTAAGGTCTATTCTACTTTTATATATATATATATATATATTCAATGTAAAATCTGTTTATTTCACACAATAATACTTGACATTCCAACAATTTAGTGTGGGATTTGGTTGCTTCAAACACCAATACTTAATATTTTAATAATCTCTTTTTAAATATAAGTCTCTTTTCTTTTTAGGAGATGTGCCCTATCACTCTACACATAATCATTTTTATTTGGAAGTTCATAACTATTTATTTTTCATGGAGGCAGCAATTATGGGAGTACACACATTGACCATTGTCTTTACTCATATCATTTCCAAACTATTGACTCTAATACCACTTATTAAAATCAAGGATAACACATCCAAAATTTAAGAAAAATACAATTAAGTCAAATGAATTAAGACGTTCATAGATTTAAATACTATTTTCGTTCCAAGGGTTTATAAATTCATTTTTCACATCTCTTCCTAAATATCGACTCTGATACTATTTATATTTATTTTTTTATTTTTTAATATGAGATTTTTTTTACTTTACATACCCATATTTGACATTTCAATAATATAAATTATTATCAATGTGTATTAAAATATGTTTATATTATTATCATATATCCTATATATTTTATGATAATAAAAAAATTAAAAAGAAAAAAATGACAATAATTATATCACATCTATCATCATGTTAATTCATACCAAAATTTTGTATTTTTAATGTTATTATTTTATTTTTTACATACAAATTTTAAGTTTCGTATTAAATATTTAAAATTTCAAAATTTTTATATTAAAAATTTAACTTTTGCTTCAAAATTTCTAATTTTTACCTACATTTTCAAATTGAGATATTATATTTTGTTAATAAAGTCAAAAGGAAAAAACCTACCCCAAAAAGGTGCCATAATGTTGGTGCACTTAGTAAAATAATATAATTATTCTAGAAGACATCGTAAAGTCAACACAAATCAATAATTTTCTTTTCTAGATGAAGAAAAATTTTAAATTAAGGAAATTAATTTTTATTCACCGAAACTAAAAACTAGACAAAAGAAATTTTTACAACACATAGTTCCAAATTTTCAATTAATTTCTTTTTATATATATATATATATATATATAAATAAATCAACCTTAGACCACTTCCATTTAAGTGGGATTAAAAATCTAATAATTTTTATTAGTTATAAGAAATTAATCTAAATTCTATTATTAATTAAAATATCAGAGATTTTATAGACTCTTGTAGATAATTAATTATTAATTGAATTAAGAGGAGTTCATATTACTTATACCTTAAGTTGAGAATTTCTCTAAGGAAATATTTATCTGTTTTCTTATTGTGAGGTTAAAAGATTTGAAAGAGTCTTCTTTGAAATGCCTATGTTAATACGGCATTATTATGCTTAAATAATAAGTAAATGTAATTAAATATCATAATGAGTATTATTTTAAATTAAATAATAAGTAAATGATGTAATTAAACAACATTAGTGAATATTAAATTAATTATTAACTCAAAATTTATCGATCGTTTAGTTTTCAGTTAATTATTGATTTATTTATTTTTGCAAAAAATGTTTATGAATTAGAAATCGAGTTATATGCTAATATGTGTCTCAAAATACATATTAAAATTTTTTAAAAATAAATATTAAACAAAATTCATCGAAATTATTAAAAAAAAAAAACACTGCAAAGATAATAAGAAATCCGAACAAGAACGCAACGGCAAAAGCACTTTTGTTAGTAGAACTCTATATGGCAAAAGAGACGTTAGTTCTTAGGGTTGCTTGTTTCATTTAACTGCCGGCCTTTTTTTCTCCTTTAAAAGTGTTATGGCTGTATATCCTGTAAATTACAAAGAGCATATTCTTCTCTCTATATACATATACAATATACAGTATCATCACAACTTCTGCGCAATTATCTTTCCCTTCAATCTCTAAAATCTTGTTGAATTCGATTATAATATCTCCACAAAATCTTAAATTCTTCTCATTATCTGAATATCCGTATCCAATAATCCACTATATCTCAAACCATACCATACTGAAATATTTATTATTTCAAAACAAGTCAAGCATAGTGTTAAAATCTCTAGAAAATCTTCAATTTCCTTCCTTCTAATTTGTATTTATAGTTCATACAATAGAAATCATATCATACCCATCTGATTGTTTTGTCTCTTCTTTTGGAAATAAGGGATTTTTCTTTCTGTTTCTTGTTTAAATGAGTTTTTCCATATAAAGACTTGTTTTTCTGTGCAATATTTTTGCAATTTCTCCAATAACCATATCACCACAATCTTCATATTTGCCAACGAAGTTTTCTTCTTTTTGCCCACTCAATGGCATCGAAATTGTGGTGGCCACCATCGTCACCTTTTCGTTATGTATCAAGGAAATATGAAGCAGTTATTGTCATTCAAAGACTTGAAGGATTGAACCTGAAACAATCTGATGAAGAAAAGGAGTCGGATTCTGTGAAGAACAAAAAATTGGTGGTTGAGATAAAATGGAAGGGTCAAACTTTCTTTCCTCTCCTTGGTGGTCTGAGAAGAAAGATTATGAAGAGGAATGTCACAGAGGAAGGGGGGTTTTATGGCGATGGAGTCGTTGAATGGAATGAAGAGTTTCGGTGTTTCTGCAACTTTTCCGGTTACACCGATGATTTATTTTTTCCCTGGGAGGTTGAGTTAACTGTTTTCGATGTGAGTATTGCTTTCTTCTATTTGGATATGATTTCATAGTTTGGTTCTGATGGAATTTATTTGGTATGTCGCTCTCTTGGTCCTTCTTTTGTTTGCTTTTCCTTTTCATGGGTTTGACTTACTGTTCAAAGTATGAACACCGTGTAGGTTTCAACTGAAAACATTTCAAATGACAAATGATTTACTGCTATACTGTACACTCTAGATTGCCGGATCAACTTTTCTGTTCACATTGGAAATTTTTGGTGGTGGTGTTGTGTTTGCATTTTTGTTTTTCTGTCAATGGGAAAATGGCTATTTCTGGGAAGTAATTTTTTTTTTAAATTTTTATATTTTTTCTGGAGATAATTACGGATATATTTATCTTTTTTATTATTGCAGTCTCCCAGTCTGGTGATTGCAATGAAAATTTTTGGGATTTATGCATAATATTATTGATTATTTATCAGTCTCGTCAGTTATTGTCAATCATTTAGAATCTTGTCAATTTATATGAATTTGGCATTGATGAATTATTAAGCAACTTTGGCTATTTCTTCATCTGTTCAAGACCTTAACCTGATTGCTATGTCGTCTATCTGCTACTTTAAAAAATAGTAAGGGGAAGAATGGTGTCGGCCTATTTCATACCTGTTTTTTGAACTTTACGTAGATTTCTTCAATGTCTCACTCATAGACTTTAAACAGCGAAAATTTTCCACGTTATTATAGTGGATGTCTTTGATGCTTTATACCACTACAGTAGTTCAATCACTTTGTGCTGCATCATCGAGTTAGAAAATTTTGCCAAATGTAATAAATATCTTCTTGCTCTTACTCTTATGAGGGATTTTTTTATGTGGGTTGATTTAGGGCTTGAAACAAGGGCAGAGAAAGAAGGTACCTGTTGTTGGAACTGCATTATTAAACCTTGCAAAATTTGCTCGCTCAGTCAAGGAGAAGGAGCTTGAGATTAATGTCCATCTCACACTTTCCAGTGAGATTGTTGAGGGTGATCCGACACTTTGTGTAAGTCCCTTCATTCTTTTTTCCCACTCCACATTTTCATTACTTAATGCTACCAACAGGATGTTGTTTTCTTATTCATTGTGGAATTTGTCTCTCATCACAAGTTTGAAATGTATTCCAGTTATCTATCAGGTTAGTGAAGTCTCAAAAATCCTCACAAGCAGGGCAGAATTCAATAGTGCCTCTTACATCATCACCTCGTTCAGTAGCACCTCTCTCAAAAGAAAGGGATGAGTTTTCTGCGGTAAAAGCAGGCTTGCGAAAAGTGAAAACCTTTAAAGACTACATGTCAGGGAAAAGAGCCAAAAAGACGAGCTCTGAAGAAGAGTCCAGTGATGTTAGAGGTCCTGTCACAGGCGAGGATGCTGAGTGTAATTTTCTATCTGACACAGATTCACTTGATGATGCTAAGAGGGAATTAGACATGAGCAAGGAGAAGGCTATTGTTCGACATTCATTCAGTTATGAAACATTGGCCTTTGCAAACTGGGCTGGCGGATTATGTTATGCCAACACAATAATTAACCCTGAAGATGAGGGTTGGATCTACTACAGCCACAATAAATTGCATCATGTTGAGAATTTATCCGGACCAGTCTCTGAGCAGTCTTTGCTGGGGAGTGTGAAGCGTAGATTCCTACCTTGGAGGAAGAGGAAACTGGGGTTTGGATCTCCTGCAACAAAAGGGGAGCCACTTCTAAAGAAAGATTATGGAGAAGAGGGTGGGGATGATATTGACTTTGATCGCAGGCAGCTCAGCTCCTCTGATGAGTCCAGTTTTGGAGTATGTATTTTGATTTTTATTGTAGCTATAACATTTTGTTCACCATTTTCCTTTTCAATAGAAAAATATTCAAATATTTTCTCTAACTATGGGTTATTGTTCTGGCAGTGGAAGTCAGAAGGTTCCATGACAAGTCAATCATCATTTTCTGAATTTGGTGGTGACAATTTCTCCGTGGGCAGATGGGAAAGCAAGGAAGTAATAAGCCGTGATCGACACATGAAGCTACAGGCTCAAGTTTTCTTTGCTTCCATTGATCAAAGGAGTGAACATGCCTCAGGTGAAAGTGCATGTACAGCTCTTGTTGCTGTCATAGCTAATTGGTTGCATTCCAATCAAGAGGAAATGCCAATTAAGTGTGAATTTGATAATCTCATTAGAGAAGGGTCTTTACAATGGAGAAACCTCTGTGAGAATGAGGAATATATATGCCAGTTTCCTGACAAACACTTTGATCTTGAGACAGTCCTTCAAGCTAAAGTCTGTCCCCTTTCTATGATCCCAGAGAAGTCATTTGTCGGGTTTTTTCAGCCAGATGGCCTGGAAGGAGGTGATTTTGATTTCCTTCATGGTGCAATGTCATTTGATGGCATATGGGAGGAGATCATTTGTTGTGGATCCAACTTGCCTGGTGATCCTTTAATCTACATTGTAAGCTGGAATGATCATTTTTTCATGCTGAAGGTTGAGCAGGAGGCTTACTATATCATTGACACTTTAGGAGAGAGGCTTTACGAGGGATGTAACCAGGCCTATGTCCTGAAATTTGACAAGGATACAATTATACAGCGACTGCCAGAAGAGACCAAGCCCTCCTATGAAAAAACTTCTAATAACAAAGTGCAAGCTAATCTACCAAGGGAAATGTCAGCTCAAAAGACTCTCATTGTTAACCAGCATGAGTCAGGAAACTGCAAGGAAGAAGATATTGTGTGTAGAGGGAAGGAGTCATGTAAAGAGTATATCAAGAGTTTCTTGGCTGCAATTCCTATTCGGGAATTGCATGCTGATATGAAGAAAGGATTGATGGCATCAATTCCTCTGCATCACCGGCTACAGATTGAATTTCACTATACCCGTTTGTTGCAACCTGTCACTGAATTCTCTATTAAGGAAATGACAACTGATGATACACCATTGCAGCCTGTGCTGGCTGAATTCGCTGCTGAGTAGATGATAGTTGAAGCACCAGCCCTTCCCATTTCATTGGCTGCTGTGTATGTATCACTCCACTGTAGAGTTCAATAATTTTACAGTAATTGTAATTACTCTTAACTCATTTGTCTGAATATTTTGTGAATGAATTATATATCGAGTATGTGGTAGCCATCTCAGTGCTTCATACAAGGCTGCTTTCATTTTTATTTGTGTGGATGCACAAAGTAACCCGGGCTCCTTTACTAACGTGGAGTTTCCTTGATTGACTCTTAAATACCATACTGCAATATGAAAAGCGTTGATCTCTCATACTATGGACTTGCAAAATAAAAGAAGTTTTAAGTGATGTCAGGTGTTTTTTTTTACGTAAAAACACCGACGTTCAAGTCAGTAAAGGTAAAAAGATGGAATGGGAAATGAGAATCAAAGACAAAAGGTTCATTTATACTTAATTGAATTATATCTTGGGGGTTGTTGGTTACGAGGAGTATGGTTGTTATATATATATATATATATATATATTTTGTAAAAGACAATCCCTCTTTATGCGGTGAGGCGGCATGTCAAATAGAGATTATTTACTAACTTGTTATCGGAGAATGGGAGAACGCCCTATCATTGCTTAGTATAGTCGCAGATAACCTCTTGCATATCCTAATAAAAGATTTGACATATGACAAGACTAGTTGACTTTAAAATAAGGAGAGTTACTTGGCAAATGAAATGTGTCTTTTTTGAAATCACTCTCATTTTTTATTTGGTTGGATGCTAGGAATTGTTTTTAGGGTGTGTAGGGGGAAACTTCGGTTTGAAAGCATCCTTAGTGAACCCGCCCGAGGACATCTTGTCTTGTTGCTCAAAAGTTACCTAGGGTTATAAAACTCACGTAACTGAAAGCTGTTGAAGGTCCCATATTTATCTTAAAACTAGTGTTGACTATATGCAAGTGACTGATGTGATTCTCAAGGTCAAGGATGAGGCACCTTTATGAGTGCTTTGGTAATTGCATCGGATCTTTGGTGTTGAAGTGCAATCTTCTTAGGACTTGACTAATTGACCATCCTTTGTTGGTTATTTTATCCTTAACAATTTGTAATACATGGAATCAATGCATCTCCTTCTCTTGGAAGTCTAATTTAAAATTCCCCCTTATTTTCTTTTAAATATCCAATTTTTAATCTCAAATAAGGTTTATAATGTTCACAACTTTTAATTCATTTCCTTTGACCATCTCTTCTAAAATTCATGAACAACCCTTCATATTTAAATGGTTAATACATATAAAAACCTTTTTAATACAAAATAATTTTTTAATTTGTTGTATCTTTATTTAATCTTAAAAATAAAATAATCAAAGAAGATAAAACTATTTAAAGAAAAAAATAGTTTGTTCTATTCCAAAGCAACTTTGAAAATATATTATTCATTTTGTTATTTTCAATTTTCTATTTGTCTTATAAATTATGTTTGGATGATTCCAAATTGTCTTGCTGGCCACAATACCCACCATCCTAGTGGAAACTTTGAATGAAATACAGCCATACATGCATGACAATAAATGTGTTGGAATTCAACATTTCTCTAACAAAAATTTGAAATTTTATACACAAAATGTAAATTTCATTTTACAAACCAACCAAAATTTATTTCTATAAATAGAGAAAAAGAATGTACAAAGAATTTTCGAACTCTTCTTTCTATTTTACTAGCACAATTTTCATTTTAGTTTTGCTTTTTATTTAGTAATTGTTATCTTTTTCTCTTTTTTTTTTTCCCTTTCCTTTCTTTTCGTTTTCTTCTTAAATTTAGAATTAAATCTCAATCAACCTCTACCACCCTCAAAGAAGGTTAAGACTTCCTACAACTACAAGAGAAGTTCAAGTTACAATCCTAAAGAGAAAGTGTAACTAAGACAACTGCAAGTTGATAAAACCAAGGGAATTGGAAATTGACTCAAATAAATCGTCAACATGTTTTTCTTTCCATTTGCCAAGTCCACTTCAAGTCTTCAACATTCCATTAAAATTATAACCTTTGTTTTGTAATTATAAACTAGCCATAAAGTTAAATTAAGGCTATGTTTAGTACTAGACAGTTGGATAAATGAATACTCTACCTTTATACAGACAGTTTTGTACAGTTTCACAAACAAAGGGTCTTGATAACGCTCTAAGTAGTTTGCTCTTTCTAGGAGGAAATCTAGAGGGAAAACAACTATCAAATAGAAAAATAGTATAGAAATTGTATACTCTTTTTCCTTTTAAATAAATATAAATTATAAATGTTGCGATGCAATTATCCAACACAAATCAAAGCTATTATGCATATATACTCACCATAAAAAGTTTTTTTTATCTTTTGTGAATATTAGTAGTTACATTTTATTGTCTAAAAGATTATAGAGGATAATGCCTGGTTGTCATTTCATACACAAACTTAACACAAATGGGAGAGAATATAAATGACATCACAAAACCATATGTAAAAATCTCAGTGAACATAAACTAATAATTGATAATTTGATCAACCATTTGTGTAGAAATTTATCTGAGGGTGAAGGTCCTAGTTTCATAGCTAGGTCTAACCAATTTTAGAAATAACATAAAGGTAATGTTAAATCTCAAACAATGAATTTCAGACAAGAAGAGTTTTCAAAGAAGAAACATATGGGTTGAGCAATTATCCCCTTCTAATTGAATGAAGAATATAAGATGAGCTATGGAAAATGATGCAACATTTATTGAGCTTCAGTAAAACATAACTGAGATGCAAGCTTTACTACTCTCTACATGAGTGCATCACACTGAAAGATAAAAGAAGTTACCAGAACATAGATTAGTTTTTTAAGAATCTCAATATGACTGCTGCCAAAATGGATTCATCTATTATCCTCCAAAAACCATGCACAATGTGATGTGAGCACAAGTATGGATGGAATAGATGGCAAGAGGAGAGGAGTAGCAGATGAGCTAACATTACCTCAAGGACCAATTAGAAGATTAAAAGTCAAAAAGTTCAAGAAATCACTTCAAAGTTATATGGACAGAATGTTAGACGGGATGGAAGCTCATGATACAACGAAGGCTAATCAAGCTTCACCTAATCAAATTGGGCTTAATTGTAAGATGTGTCTAACCTATGTTTAATTCATTATTTGAAGTTAATAGATTAATTTTTGGATAGCCCACTACCTACAATTTGCTTTTGGGCTTGGCTTTAATTTATTTTGGTGTGTTTAATGTAATAGCTTATCTATTTGGACTTTATTGCTCTAAAGACCTTTCTTTTTAAATAGCTTATTGGGCTATTTTTAGAGATTTTAGTTCTGGACTTGCTTATTTTGTTGGGAGACCCAAGTTTAAGGCCTAATCTAATTGTCTAGGTTATTCACACTTGTTAGAGTATAAATATCCTAGTCAAAAACATGTATAGCAAATTTTTTATGAATGAAAAACTTTTGTTCTGAAGTTTTATACTTGATGAGAACTCAGACAGCACACCAAAATAAGAAAGTTTCATAAAATTAATTTCTTATTTAATTAGGAATATTATTGTGAGCCCCGAGCTCATATCCCAAGGGTATAACGATCATTTTACACTTTTACTGTTCGTATTTTTGCATTCATCTCATACCCCGTGTGCGTGTGAGCGTGTTTTCGTAACTTAGATTGAGAAATTGATTAGTTAAGAT
>JAVXUL010052342.1:0-10546 GCA_035590515.1 Trichilia minutiflora
CTTCTAGGACGGCAGGGATGGGCCGAATCCCACATCGGAATGGGAGAGAAAGTTGCTGGGCTATATATGTAGAGTTGAAACCAAATTGTCAACAAGGCCTTTTGGGATGGGGGGTGGTTTAACTCCAAGAACTACGTAATTAAGCATGCTTGGAAGAGAGCAGTACCAAGATGGGTGACCTCTTGGGAAGTCATCGATAACCCATTTCAAAAATAAAATCGTATGTTATAATATAATTATACAGTTTCATTATAAAATTAACTATTTTAAATATAAATATAGTATGAAAATTATAATACCTCGTATTTATGGTTAAAGATATTTTTGTTATTTTTCATATATATATATATATATACAAGTACTATTAATGAAAACTTGATAGTATTATAATGGTTAATATGAAATTTAAAAATATTTAGGAAAAAAAAGAATATAAATAAATATCGAAAACTAAATGAAAATTCGATCGTGAGAGAAATTTTAAGGTATAAGACATTCGATCGAACAAATGTTATGAATTCTTAAATTCATTTAAACGAATGATTTCGATAAAATGAAAGGTGTGATTCGTTCGATCAAACTAAGAGTCAAAATATTCCAAAAAATCATGAAAATCTTGGTCAAACGAATCTATCAATTTATTCAATCACATTTTTGTTGAACAAATGGTCTGATTTATTTAAGCTAATAAATGATCAAAAAAATTTAGAGGTATTAGAATCTTCTATCGAAATATTAATAATTCATTCAAATAAAATTTAATTTGGTCCAATAAATCAACTAATTTATTCGATTGAATCATTAAAAAAAATTAAAAAAATGATAATTTTTTTATTTCAATTTTTTTTATAAACTTAAATACATTTTTATAATTTTACTCTCCATTATAAATATGGATTAATAATAAAAGAAAATAGTTTGTTTCCTTCTTCTTTCTCCCCCTCTTCTCTCATTTCTCTCTTTTCCTCCCCTCTAAATTTCGTATATTGATAAATTTTCTTTTTTTTATCAATCAAACTGTATTATAATATAATTACATTTATTATTTTTTTAATTCTCTTAAAAATGCAACACATGAACTAACTCACACATGAGTTTGTACATAGAGTTTTGCATTTTTTTTCTAAATGATCCCTAATAATATCTCCTAATCCAATTTAAATATGCTAATATGCTACTCTCTCCTCAAGATTGTTTTTCAAAAATAAAATATTGACCATATCTTATAGCAAAGAATCAAATCTTCGTGCGAATAACATGGACTGCCGTTTCATGCCCCTAAACATTTTTCTAATTCAACTTGTAACACTTTTCTATGACATTATAAGATAAGTCAAACTAGGCATAATTATTTTTTGTTAAATAAATAAAAATATTTTAATAACACCAAAGTTGTATGGGAGTAATCATAATATTTTGAAGTAGCTAGATTAGATAGAAAAGTTGCCTAATAATTTATCATATCTTATATATTTTTTTAAACATTTTTTGTCAAATAATATTTAAAATCATAATATAGTACGTTCATGTCTTAAGGCAACGACCAAATTCACGCTTCTAGAAATTTGTTTACTAATTAAAATTAATAATAATTAAAAAAATTGACGAAGTAGATAGCCGCCAGGAGGGTATTACATTTTACACGGTCAAACCCTTATTTTTTATCATCACATCCGTTGACATGTTATAATAAGCTCTAAGATTTCTACAAATATGTATATTTAATTAGGAAAAAAAATTATTGTATAATTTTTAATAAGGCTATTAGAAATTTATTACCATGAATGGATGAATTTTTAAATTATTTCAATTACGATACAACTTAATATAAGTTAATCTGACTCCCTTTTTTATATTTTATTTTATGAAAATCATGAATTAGTTCATACCACTTGTCCATCAGCATAGTTTAGTTAAAATGTTAGGATTCTATCATTCTTATTTACAACTTGCATTTTTTTATAAGGTTTATAATGATTTCAAAACTATGATTTTTTTTTTTATATATATATATAATAAAATTGTTCATTTTGAACATAGGATTTTGAACTATACTACGAAGGTATTAATGTGAATTTGCAGTAGACATTTTATTATAATATAACATTAAATTATTGATAACACATATCGAAGTTTTGTAAGATAAATAAAATAAAAGCTCTATAAAATAATATGATGGGAACTAACAAAAAATTCATATATTAGAAAATTAATTAATTAATTAATTAAAATAATTTATTAATTTAATAATAAATACATATTTATTAATTTAGAATAAAAAATAAATGTAATTAAATTTAATATGTGCATACATATTTTGTATATATGTACATAAAAATTAATATATATTGTATATGTATATTTGAACACTCCAAATTAATATATTGTATATAAAAGTTAATAGGTAAGTACATATAAGGGATGGGGCTATGAATGATAATAAATATATGTGGATGCTAGATGCAATTTTAAAATTTAATGCCCTAAAAAATAAAATATTTTAAAATAATGTAGTTAATAATTTGACTTTTAAACTCTAAATTATTTGGATCTTAGTATCATAAGAAAAATATAATATATATATATATATATTAAGAATGAGATTGAGTTTGGTTAAAATACATAAAAAGAAAAATAAGTTTATATGTATATATTTTAAAAAGAGTTATTTGAAATAATATAAATTATTAAATAATATATTTTTTATTATTATGTATTTTTATATATTATTTTGTATACATTTAATTAATTATTAATTTATATATCCGTTGGATTTTTTAAAAAAATTCAAAAAATTTTAGTCTATATATTAACAAAGATTATTAATTTAATACATTAACTCAAATTATGACTAAAAATTTTATTATTTAAGTAAAGTTATTCATTTCTCCAACATTTATTTATTGATGTAAATACTGTATTTGACTGTTTAACCATTCAAATTGTGCGTGAATTTGGGGGGTCAAAGTTTTAGCTATGGAAAATCTTTGACTAATTACAAATTTACAAAGTCAAATTTAAATTTTGGGAAGCCTAATCGTTTATTTATTAACGGAATCAATTTATAGCAAGTGGGCCACGGTTTGAGTGGTTGAATTGACATTTGACATATCAATTTTTCCTGACCCATGAAATTCTACTGCCACATGTCAAAATCTAAATCGTCGTAGCAGTTTTCTAAATCAATAAAAATAGTCAACGTCGTAAGGTACAGTATAACCGTCGGATTCCTTTGGAAGAAATGGGACGGTGAATAACGAGTAACTGGCTACATCCGGTCACTTTGAAGCAAGATTTGGTCAGCAGTTTCGGGTTTAAAAAATGTGACGACCACACGTGATCCCAGTGTTCAGTCAGGTTTGTGGAACTTGCGTCCGCCCCCTTGGTTTATCATTTTGATGCAATTTTCTTGGGATTTTTCTTTTTGTAATAAAAGTTGTATATTTGTTGAAAATAAAATGAATCATTAAAGCTAATATTAAATCAAAAAGTTAATTATCAAATTTCAAACATAAAGAATATATAACACGTTGTTATAGATAACTTTTTTGAAAATCCATTAAATTAATTCAAATGAAAAAAATAAAAATGTTTTAAAATAAAAAATAATAAAAATTAAATCAAATTAGTTCTACAATTTTTTTTTACAATTTTAAAATGATAAAATTTTCCACTTTTGTTTGAGTTTTGGAAAAATGAAACCAAATCAAACCTCATCCATTCTTAAATTATTTTTAAAATTAGATTTAGTTTAGAAAATGTAGATAAAAACAATATACTCATAATAGATCAGATGAAAAGTGCTTTTGTTTCCAAGCTGATTTTTATTTTTAACACTTTTTTATTTCATACATTCATTAAAAAAGATTTTAAAAAATAATATTAACTTTGTATACTCTTATAAATACTCAAAAAATTCTTAATTAAATTATTTTTGTTAGGATTTTGATCCTTTTTTCTATACCTATAAAAATATTTATCTCATTTAATTTTAATGATGATTAATATAAACAATTTTATGAGTTGTAAGTAAATATTATCATGTTATGCTAACCTCATGCAAAATATATGAACATTTGTACAAATTAAAAAAAAAAAAAAGAAGTTACCAAAACATAATTTGTTAAATTGAAATAAAATAAATGGACAATCAAAGATGATAATTTATGAACCCAATACTAAATAATTTATAAAATTAATATAAAAAATACCGTAAGATAGTTTGAATTATCCTAAAAATTTATTTTGTTCGTGAGTTGATTGTAAAAAAAAAATTACGATGAATTATTTTTATATTAAAAAATAAAATTTAAAATACAAAATATAAGTAATGTATTTTGTGAGCGTCACAAGTTTTAAAAATAATATTTATATATTTAAAATATATTATTTTTAATAGTAATTTATATTAAATATATTTTTATAATAAATTTTTTATTAAAATATAAAATATTTAAAACAAAAGTTATTATAATGACCATGCCCCAATGAGGACAGGGAGTGACATTAAGATAAAAAAAGTTTGAGTAAAGAGTAATTTTTGGTAGACTTCTAAGAATAATAAAGAATAGTAATCGATCGAGTCGTACATCAAAATAGAAGGGGAAGTTCCTGATATATATGGGTTTATAACTAATATGTTAATGAGGATTTTTGAGATGACATTTTACCAATTATTAAGAATAAAATCATGAGATTTAAAGGATTAGGTTAAGACGAATAATATTATTAATAAGTATTAGAAAAAATATTACAGTATAATATCAAAGTCAATTCTTCTCTAATACGATGGTAGATCTTCGAGAACAAACTAGATAAAAATTAGCAGGCATGTAACGACCTGATCTTTATAAGGACAGAAAGTGGTATTGTGGCAAGGAAAAGTTTAATTAGGAAGTAGATATCAACAGACTTCTAAAGATGATAGGGGATAGATATGAATTGTCCCATCTTAAAAAAGGAGA
This sequence comes from Trichilia minutiflora, assembly GCA_035590515.1. Classification (NCBI taxonomy): domain Eukaryota; kingdom Viridiplantae; phylum Streptophyta; class Magnoliopsida; order Sapindales; family Meliaceae; genus Trichilia; species Trichilia minutiflora. The sequence continues at coordinate 4,965 of JAVXUL010052342.1, forward strand.
GGAAGTTCTATATATATGGGATTAGAACTAATATATCAATGAGATCTTTTGGGATGAATTTAAATTAATTATGAAGAACAAAAACGAAAGACCCCAAAGATTAAGTCAAAGCGAATAATATTGTTAATAAGTATTGGATCAGGTGTTACAATTAAAATATAAATAAATTCATTCATAAATAAGATATACAATAATGTAATTGTATTAATTAAAATATTTTATAATTTATATAAAGTGCTTTTAGTTTTGTTAAAAATAACGAAAATGAAAAAAAATGGGGACTTCAAACAATTATAAATATCCTTTGTGATTTTTTTAAATAAATACCTCACAAATTTAAAATTAATGATAAATATCTTATGATTTCAGAAATATCACTTATATATAATTTCGTGATAGATATCCCTATCCGAGTAATTGTTAATTATTAGTTGACACTAAAATGGGGATTCAGTATAAATTTGAAAAGATTTAGAAAGAAAAAAGAATAAAAATAGATATCAAAAACTAAATAAAAATTTGATTGTAGGAAGATTTGGTAACAGAAGGCACTTGGTTAAACGAATCATTAGATTCGTTCGAACGAATGATTTTGACTGAACAAAAAGGATGACTCGTTTAATCGAATTTGTAAGATTTGATCTAATACTATCAACGATATTATCTATTTTGACTCAATCCTTAGGACCTCACGATTTTGATCTTAATAATAGACCCAAATCCATTTCAAAATGCCTCATTAACAAGTTGATTCCAATTCCATATATGTAACCCAATAACATTATCTTTTATTCTGATGTGGGATTTGCTCCTACCTTCATAGTCATCCTAAAGCTTGTTATGAGCCAATCCTTACTTAGACTTTCTGGACCCAACGTTACTCTCCACCCCTCAAAGATCGGGATGTTACAAGCCCACCAGCTTTCATTAGCTCATCCTCGAGCTCACGATTGTACTAGAGGATAGTTGACTCTAATACCATATTATAAAACCTGGCTCAATACTGTTAATGATATTGTTCGCTTTGGACCAACCCTTAAGACCTCATAATTTTATTATTGGTTATGGGTCCAAACCCATTTCAAAAAATTTCGTTGATAACGTGGTTTTAACTCCACATAAATAGCTCAATAACTTTCTTTCCCATTTGGATATGAGATTTGCTCCTGCCTCCACAACTATCCTTAAACCTGTCAAGGCCACTCTTTACTTAGTTCTTCTTGTCCCAGCATCATTCTCTACCCTCAAAGATTGGTATATTATAGAATTAATGGCTAACATTTTTCTAAAACTTTTGAAAACCTCGATTGAACTAATCTATTGATTCGTTTGAACGAATTAATAACCAAAATTTTTGAAAGAGCCATGAAAACCTCAATCGAACAAATTCCTCCAACAAATCCCGTTCGATCGAATAAATGGTTCGATTTAATCAATCAAATTGATCGAAAACCTTAGTGAAATATCTATTTTTATTCCTTTAAAAAAAAAAATCTTTACAACTCAATGACATTTTAGTAATTTTATCCTCATATTATGAATATAGGTTATATTAGGAGAATTCATTTGTTTCTTCTCCTTTCTCCATTTTCTCTCTTACTTAGCTCTTTCTCTCCTCTCAAAATTTTTTTTCTTTGATTCCTTAAATTCTAATCAATTAATTCTTAATTTTACATTAGAAATTATCATTTTTCGATATCTTCTATATCTTAAAATCCTTATTTTTATAAAAATAAAATAAAAAGCAGTGAAATCACAAATTAGGATTTTGAATCAAATTAAGAATTCAAACAATTAACATCAAATTCAATGATTATCAGCTTCTATAAACTTTTTGGTAAGGTTATTATCTCTGATTACGTGTTAAAATTTTATTTTAATCAAAGTTATAATTTAAGATTACTGTTTATTCACAAATAATCTGATTTTTATTTATAAAAAATTGAGTTATAATAGGTTATTTAGGATATAAAATAGATGAGTATATAATTAGATAGCTTAAAATTTTGAATTCGAAAGAATATGCTTGTAATAAATAGTAATATTACTGTTTCATTCGAATTTTATTATTCGTGAATCGAATGGTGTTAGTTGAATTATTGAATGGTGTTATAAGTTTATAATTATTGAATGGTGCTATCTAATAAATGAGATTGAATGGTGTTAGTTGAATCATTAATCAAATGAATTATAAATTTAATTGACTTTGAATTATTAGGAATCGATTAGATAGCCAAAAAAGAAAAAATATTGTAAATGTACATAAGTTGACTATAAAACACCCATATTAGAATTCATTCATATGTATATAAGTTGAATTATATGCTTAATTTTGAGGATTAACAAAATTATTGTTATATGCATGTTTTAGTTTATGATGCTTGTGCAAAGGTTACTCGAAAAGTACCAAGAAGTGAAAGTTGAGTAAAAAATGCTCACCCTTTCTATATTACGAGTGAAATTACTTGTTTTTTTTTCAAATCTTTCTTAAATGATTTTACTTACTTTAAATATTCAAGTATTGATCTAAATTTGTATGATTTTTTTAAATAAATAATACGACTTGTATATGATTTGGTTTATGATTGAGATTAACCATGTATTTTGATATATGTATATTGATAAATGATTTATTTACATGGAATTGATGATTTTATTAACATATTGTATACGTGAGAATATGATATGATATTTATTTGTTTTGAATTTGATTTATATTAAGATATTGAGCCTGAAGAGGCTATGATCATAAGAATCAATATTGTAGCTATTTACTTTAATAATCTACGTACAAACCGAGATAGTGACTAAACTAAGTGGTGCATCGACGAGATTAATATAAGAGAGGTGATGGGATAGCTCGTTAGACGAAAATATAAAGGACAGTCTTATGAAGATTTACAGACTACTCGAGACTAATGTCGGTGGTAGATACAATTTTTCATAAATTGCACGTATGTTTTTATATTATATTAAAAGAATTATTTATTTACCTTAATAATTAGTTTTTAATAGTATATAAAAAATCCACTAACTGCTTGAAACTATTCCTGATAAAAATAATCGCCAAGTAGGATGGAAGGCCCAATGAGATTTCTATTGTAAACATACCATAGTTTTATACTTAAAAATATTTTCAAACAAATAGTTAAAATATTTTTTCTTCAAATATTTTTATATTTATTTATATTATTTTATATTCACTCACTGAATATATATTAGTATACTTATTCTTTTTTTCTCAATCACAAGTGATTTCAAGAATAGCCGAAGTACTTAGATAATGATAGCATTTGGAGTTGTGTATTCAGATATAAAATTTCATACTTGACTCATATTTATTTTATTACGAGTTCATTAGGAGAGATTTATAACATTTGTGTTTTTTTTAATTGCATGAAATATAAAACCTTTATGAAATTTTTAGTATTTGATTTTATCAAAAAATGAGTATAACATTTTATACTTTTAAATACTTATATAATTAATATGTATCATGCTTATGAAATAACGATGTGTATTTTTGATTTAATATGGTTTTGGATATATATATATTTGAAGTGTTTGATTTTGATAGGATTAAATAGAATCCAGGTGTTTTGGATGGATATATATATTAGGAGTGTAATAACATACATCCACAGTTAAAGGCGTTTTTGTTATTTTTATAAACTATATAATCGGGTATTGTTAAAGTCGATTGTCCCGCCCCAACCCATGGGTCCCACACATGACAACCGTCATAAATTTTCAGGGTCTACTCAATTACACAGAGTACCCTCTGTAAGCCTGTAAGGCATTTATCAAAAACCTGTTCCAAATAAACACTTCCAAAAATACTCACCAACTAATTTCTCCTCAACTTGCTCCAATTTTTCCTGCATAAGAGTATCATTAATAAAAACATCATTCTTCACCTTTTCTACCATCTTTCGCATCGTATGCATGACCTGAAAAGCCTCATTCATGCCTGTGTTAAGCTTCTGCACAGCCATCATAACTGTCGATTCTAGAGTACCAAAACTTTCAAAGAGTCGATCAATCCTATACTCTAAAGTGGTTGCAGGAAGAGCTAAAGGTACTGAACTGCTGGGCTGAGAAGATGTAGAAGGACCGGCTGAAGAATATAGAGGAATAGGTGTGGTCTGTGGCTGCGGTGCTAAAGGAGGAATAGATGTGTCCTGAGTATGCAATATTAGAGGAGGAACATGAGGTGGAGGCTCCTGTTACTGCTGCTCTGGCTGCTGTTCTGACTGCTGCTCAGGCTGCTGCTCTAGCTCAATACCTGAAGGAACATCACCCTGATCACCCTCCATACCAACATCATAGACTCGAATAGAAGGACCACCAACCTGTTTCGGCAACCAAATACCTGGATGTGTATGCTCATACCCCATTTTCCTCAGAGTGGTTTCGCTAAGCATGCTCGAAGGTGAAGGTTTCTTCCCGTTGACACCAGCCAAGACTTCGGAGCCACTTTTGAATCAGCTCTGAAATCGAAAAACCATAGTGTAGGTTGTATTTCTGTGAAGCACCTCTAACTATACTCGTGATCATCCAATAAGCTAAGTTAGGTCTCTGATGGCTGATAATCCTTTCCATCCACCACATGTTTTCAACAGTCATCTCAACAAATTTTTCCGATCGGACATTCAGATTATGTGCCACAATGAGATGTAAAATCCGTTCATGCAACTGTAACTTTGAAAGTTTGTTCTCAACAACCTGTAAATCCAGGTTCTGAAATATAATCCTACAGGCTTCTAAAGGGTTAAAAGCAGATGGAATATAATGATCACCTCCAAGGAGCATCTGAAACTGCTCTCATAAAAACTCTTCAGCAACAATAAAACCAATATCCCTAACCCATGTCCAAAATTTTGTAACCATATTTCTGCCAGTATCAGGGTCCTTTATGTCTAAATTAGAATAAAATAAACGGACCAACTCTGGATAAAACTCCCCCTTAATTCTTAAAAATGGTAACCAACCAAAATGTTCAATCTGATTCATATATGGAAATCGCATTTTATCAAAGAGAGTGAAATCAATTACCCAACCTGGAGTTATGATTCGGGTGGCAAACAAGGTGAAGAACTGCTCCTGTTATTTCATGGAACTGAATCCCTATAGATTTGGTTCTTCAGGAATGACGATCGAAGAGGATACAAGAACCTTGTGTTTTTGACAATCGGACGATGTAGGAACCTTCATTTGTGAAGGTATTTTGGATTTATGAACCGAAGAGAATGATGTTGAAAGGATGGTAAAGATGGTTTGGAGAGATTTTGAGATGGTTACAAAGGTTTTAGAGAGATAAAATATTTTGAATTTGAAAAGATTTAAGAATGTGAAGAGTTTGGCGATTTAAGTTCGTGCCCTAGGTCAAAACGACGTAGTTTTGGGCATTTTTAAAAGCAAACGTGTCGATACGATTTAAAATGTATTGATACGTTTTGATATTGGGGCCAAAATCACGTTACTAAGGTATCGATACATTTGAGGAAAAACTCAAACGTGTCAATACATTAGTTCATATAAACACGAAATCACCGTCTCGAAGGTGTTGATACCTTTTCCAA
>JAVXUL010052373.1:0-10542 GCA_035590515.1 Trichilia minutiflora
TTTTGTTATCCTTATTTGAAGAGTTTGAGAATTCAAAAACCTAATTCGTGAACAGTAACATCAACACCCTAATCTTGTGAACAGTGACAAATTTGAAGAACACACTCACTCTTAGCTTCCGCAAGACGCATCAATAATTTTCGATATTAACATAAGAATGATGGTATATTGATATATATTAATGATATTGATGGCATATTGATCTTAGGATATGTTCTTGGTTTTTGATGATGCCAAAAAATAATAACAAGTGAAAATTATGCATATATGTGGTGATCTTAATTTTATATGGACATGTATGAGATGATTTTAATGTTAAATGGACAAATACAAGTCACTCGATCATTTGGAAAGAGTATAAGTTTTGAAGGTGAGAAAATTGAAGTCAAAAGCATCAAGAAAACTCACCAAGGTATAAACATATCGATACATTACTTAAACGTATCGACATATTTAAACTACAGTATCAAATGTATCAACACCTTCAATCTGGACTCAAACGTATCGATACCTTTGGGAAATGTATCGATACGTTGAAGGCAAAGAATGTTTGTTCACGTGAGAAGGTTTTGGAACCCTGAGCAAACATCTCAAATGTATCGATACCCTTGAAAATTTTCTAAACGTTCTGATACCTTGAGTCTTAGATCAGCACGTTCATGATGAACTTCATCATTTTTACGTCAAAATGTATAGATACGATGGTAAACATATCGACACCTTCAGGCTCTGCAACTTAAATGTATTGATACCTTCGCAAAAATCAAGTCTGTAACGGCTAGTTCAGAGACATTCAATGCCACCTTTAATGCTCATAATAGAGCTGTTAGAAGTAAGTTGATTGTAGATATATAAGCTTTGAAGATCAAATAGTGGTTGAGAAGCATTAAATCAAGTTCATAAAAGATCAATACATACTTATACAAATTTATTCTTATTCTATCTGTTTTTATTCTCTGTAATTAATTTTAGTGAGAGGAAGTGTGCTCATTGAGTATCTACTCTTTTAGAGAGTTTTGTAATTAATTCTTTGTGGATTAAATTTGGGTTTCTTTTTACCGGTCACAAGAAGGATTTGTAAATTGGGTTACACTTTACCCGTTCAAAGAAAGTTTTACTTGTGGTTGCCCTTCACCCGTGAAAGAAGAAGTTGTATTTAGGTTTCACTTAAACTGTAAAACAAGAAGATAGTTATCCTTGGTGTGAGTGGATTCAACCGAGAAGAGTGAACGTAGACATATTGTCGAACCACTATAAAAATCATGTATTGTATCTCTATGTTTTAATTTCTCACTCTACATTCATTGCATGAACATTTTGGTTTTTGTCTTAAAATTTTTTAAATATCCAATTCACCCCCCTCTTAGATTTTGCCATCTGGGACTTCAAGTAAAAGCCCACTCTACCTTGTACATAGCATAATATACATGATAGAATCACTTGCCATAACATATGGCATCTAACTCATGTATTTTCTCTTTAATTGTGTTTTAAGAGACGTTCTATTAGAGAGAGTAACTCCTTGATAGATCTACATGTATCTTTCCTTAGAGTTTTTCATGCTGAATCTCATTAGCACTTTATCTATGTACGTAAATTGGAATAATCCGAACATCTTATTAGATCTATCATGATAGATCTTTATACCCTATATGTAGGATATTTGTCCCATATCCTTCGTGGAGAAAATAGATGATAACTAAATCTTTATTAACTGTAACATTCCTACATCATTCTCAATGTTTCGTATGTCATCCACATACAAAATTAGGAATGTTACCATGCTCCTACTAACCCTTTTATAAATATATGGATCATCATAATACTTTTGACAAAATCAAACTCTTTGATTATCTCATCGAAATGTATGTTCTACAATTGAGAAGCTTGCTTAAGTCTATAAATAGACTTTTGTAGCTTGCATACTAACTTGGCATTTTCAGTGGATATAAAACCCTTAGGCTATGTCAAATAAACATTCTCTTTCAAATAATTACTAAAGAAGACAGTTTTAATATCCATTTGTCATATCTCATAATCATAATATGTAGTTAGAGCAAGTAAAATCCAAATGAAATTAAGCATGGCCACAAGTAAAAAAAAAATGTTTAATCAAGGTCAACTCCTTGCCTTTAACGAAAATCTTTTATTATGAACCTTGCTTTATTTCACCAAATAGTTACAATACCTTCAGATGGTTCAACCAAAGTTTATAATTGGTTGGAATCCATTGAGTCCATTTCAGATTTCATGGTCTTCAAGCCACTTCTCTGAGTCGATACCAAGTATCACCTCATTGTAGGTTATAGGATCCTTATCAACAATGAGAAAAACCTTATATCCACCTATCAAATGATATCTAACATATCTATCAGGTGAGGATGATATCCTAACTGACCTACATATCTTAGTGTTCACAGATTTTGAACAAGTTCCTTTGAAGTTTGAGTGTTAGTCTGTGATTAAGAAATTACTAAAAAAAATTTCAAGTTTTATTTTATTACTATCATATTTATTTTTGAGAAACTCTTTCTCCAAGAAAATAGCATGCTTAGAAACAAACATATTTTGTTTTTTAGCATAATACAACTAGTATCCAATATACTCTCTTAGATACCCCACAAAACTGCATCTAACTTCAATCTTCTCAAGGTTAAACCTTTTTCCTTTCCATATCCCATATGAAACTTTAGACACTAATTTTAGGAACTTTATTCAAAATATTGTTAGCAATTTCGAGAGCATATCCCTAAAGGAATATTGGAAGATCGACATTGCTCATTATAGAATATGCTACATCTCATAAAGCATGATTTGTCTTAGACAAATACACCAATCAATTATAGTGCAGTTGAAAGAATGCATTATAATACAATTCCCTAAGCCTTGAGATAATTTAAAAATTATGACTTGAGTATTTACCCTCACGATCTAAACGGAAGGATATAATACTTTTACCAAGTTGGTTTTCTATTTTACTATCATATTTTATGGATTTTTCAAAAGTTTTAGATTTGTGTTTCAACAAGAACACGTATCCAAATCTCAAAAAAATCATCGATGAATATAATAAAATATCGATAACCATCTTAGCATATATTGACATTAGTTCACATACATTTGTGAAGTAATTTGATTATTTTACCCATGATACAAGATTCACAATCTCTAAATGATTCACAATCACTTCTACCAAGCAACACTCTTGAGTTAACTTGTGAAATCTTTTCTTACTAAAATGACCTAATCAATAATGCCATATAATAATCATAATTAAATTATCTCATTTTCTCTTATTGATATGCTCATCATGTCCATTAGACAACTTATATGTGCAGTTCCAACAACCAATGTAACAACTTTTGTTATATTGTCGATATACATATGGATCTCATATTTTCTATAAATGTCTAATGTTTTTCAAAATCTTTATATCATCATAATCATAAGATACACATCTGGTATCTAATACCCATAAGAAACTATTCCTTTCTGACAAATTTATTTCAATCACAAACATACCCTAAGTGCTTGAAACAATAACTTATTTCTCATTTACCTCATTGTAAGATACTGCTTGCAATTTATCTTCTAGTGCCCATCCATTTATCAATGAAAATAGAAACCTTTAAACTTTATCTTTAATTCTTTTCCTTTGTTCTTTTATACTTTACTTTGGGTTTATGTGATTTCTTCTTCTTTTTAAACTTGTTAACCTTTCCTTGTGAAAATTAGAAGAACTACCAACCATTATCATAGCCTTATCAGATTTCTTATTGAATAAAATCTACCAATTAGATATTATGAACATATTATGCAACTCTGCTTAAGATGCATCAATGTTATTCATATAAAAGGTGATGATGAAATCATTAAAGACAAGTGTGAGAGACTAATGATAATTTTTATACTAAGCTCATCACTTTCTCTCCTTCTCCTAAGCACCATCTAGTATGGCTTTAGGCATTAGAGAATCAAAAATAAGGAATTTTGTACATACATTAAAACTTTTTAATTGTGCAAAATAAATCAGAGAAAAATTCAAGATTATTTAGTTTTTATAAACTAACATCATAGGAAGCGAATTATGAAAAGCAAACAACTTTAAACTATATTAAACATGCCATCACAAACATTGCAGACTTGATCATAATGAGTATAGAAATCTAAGAAATAAAATAAATTAAATCTTAAATTGCTCCCATTATTTTATTCGAAATATATAACCCTTTGATATGCAAATCGAGAAATGAATCTCATTATTTCCTAGTGAGTATTGGAATCCCGATTAATTTGGATAACATAAGCTTGTGTGACACAATAACTCATGCATTCCTTAACTAGGTAGGTAAACTCTTACCAATTGTAACTCATACAACTTCCAATATTATTCAACCTCTAGAATTTTATTGCCTTGTGTGACACAACAAATCATAAATTCTAGTTAAGTGAAACCAGCATTTCTTATGAAGAAAGTTTTATCATATAGCCCTTGTGTGACACAACAAAGTTATATGACTACACTCAGGTCAAACATCTTATATAAAATGTATTAATTCATGACGACAAAGAAATGGGCCTTGTGTGACACAACAAACCACATCACATTGCCGAATTCAATCAACACATAAATATTGGAAAGGCTACGTCCAATACTCTTAATATTCAACATTACCACTTAATATTAATTACAAAGGGATTTGTTATTAAAAAGGTCTCATTAATTGTTACATGTTTATAACACTTAGAAAACATGCTTCTGACACTCATAACTTCCTACATCAACATGTAATACACAATCATCATATGAATATTTCAGTCAAGGGCACACACACAAAAGATGATGTATATGTAATCATTTAAAATAAAATCATACTTATTCATACTTCACACTCAAGTTCTTAGATATATCTACATATACCTTATTAGCCTTAACAAAAATCAATCAATTTTCAACTCTTAAAATTTATCTTATTTAAGCCTTGATCACTTCATAAGAGGTATGAATATATTTTTAATTAATCAAAACCATCAAAATTGGACACCCTTTTCAAAGTACTTAGGTTTTGGCCAAATTTCAAAACAAAGCCTATTTTGTTCCTAATATTTCTTGTTTATCAAAATTGATAATTCAACAATTATCCTTAAATGTAATAACTTTTATTACTAATGAAAATTTCAGAAAAAATATTTATACAATGGACAAGCATCAAATTACACATCAAAATGAGCTTATGGTCTATTTTAGCAAATCCAACAACTTATGTCCATGTTTTTTGTAAATCACCCAACTCAAGAATAATTCACCAAAATATCAAATTTTATGCCAAATCAGACCTGTGAGGATAATTTGGATGGTGCATAACACACACAGAATCACTCCTCGCAAAACTGCTCGACAATCGAACAATTACGCTACTCGCTCTGGTTGCCAAAAATGTGATCTATAATCAGTATCCAACACTTAAACACTCAATATATGTCTAAAATAAACCCTTATTGACTCAAAACAGCAACTGTAATAATTCTGAACCATTGGAAAAAATTCTAGCAACAAGTTATCGCAAACAAGCAAAAATTATCTAGGTTTTTAGCAAAATGAGAGGTTGTTTTTGCACATTGACTTCGGGGAACATGAAACATCATTTAAAATCCAAAATTTTCAGATTTCAACAACTTTGAATCATTATGAAATGATCATAAAACCAGGGTATGAAGTGGTAGCAAGCACTCCTAATCATTTTATAAAGACTTGGCCTACCAAAACCAAATTCAATCGTTTTTTTCATCAAGATTCAAGCTCATTTCATCATCCCATCAAGACATATCCATAATGTACTCAATAACCATCCCCTATACTCTGACACCATTATACGTTTCTAGCATGCAAAGTGCCCTAAAACATCAAATGTAAGCTTGCATGCTAAGGATCTAAGAATTGAGCAAAAAATGGATAAATTTAAAACTTGTAAAACACTTACATGGTTTCTATGCTCTCTTAAATTTGTGTTCAAATATTTTGAAGCTTTAGAGACCCAAATTAGGATCCCCTCTTAGAGAGTGATGCCCTTGACCTTCAAATCCCTTTAATTGCTTTACAAGAAACTTAATCAAAAACACTTTGATCAAGTTAGGTTTTCTAGCAAAACCTAGGGTTTCCAATACTTTGAAAATCAATTTCAACTCTTGAAATTGATTTCACACATGGCTAGATCACTTCTCAAGGATAAAAAGCCCTATATTTATTGATCAAAATGATCAAAAATTCATTACCATTCAAGGAAAACAAAAATTCGGACAACAAGGCAAAGCAAACCCATTTTTGCTTTCTTTTTCACCTTTTTCATCAAATGAAATGTTAAAATAATTATCCAATAATTATCTTTATATATATTTCATTTAAATAACATTTAATTAATTAAAAATACATGAAAAATGACTTGCTAAGTGTGTGGACAAGATGAAGCCACATCTCATGCAAATTCACCCTCCATTTGTCATTTAAGTGTAAGGTCAATATTATACCACTTGTCAAATTTCTATTTGTTAGGATGAAAACTTAACACATATCACTTATATCATACATGAGTTTAGGTTAACTAATCAAATTGCCTTAGTTTAATATACTAAAGTGATGCATAATCAAATTAGGAAAATTTAGAGTTAACTTATAGCAAGACTCTATAGGTTCATTGTAAAGCCTGGTAGTAGACAATATGACCGAATTAAACTCTTTAATTCTTTTCGTATCCTGAATTAAACTCTTTAATTTTTTTACTTAAGATTAATTAAATATATCTACAGATCAATATTGACATCTAGCCATGCAATACGACCCCCGGATTACAATGAAATGCAAAGCTTTAAGAGTGAACCTTTTCGTCATCAGTTGCCATGTAATTTAATGCTCCGATCAGATCAGGGGTATGCTATAATCATCAAACCCTTTTAAATCCAATGCTATTTATAGTAAATAACAGATTATGACTCTACTATATGTTACCATTGAGACTACACTTCTCAATCACACACAAGACATTACCCAGGCCTAGGCTTTTCTGAGTCAAATCTGTATTATTCATATAGAGCATTCTACCTCAAACACTAAGGCTGACAGATTCTTTCTCAAACACTTATATACCTCCATAAATGTCTCACCATACCCAATGACTACCTATCACAAGCCTGAATATAGACTTACCATGAGTAATATCAAAGTATGACAATTCACCACAAGATAACCATGGTGTTGTAAAGTCTAAGGATTACGTACACAACTGATATGACGAATATCCAATTGATGATTAACTATAATTAGCATTTAGATAATTCGTGTGAGTCTGTTTAGTGAACTCATACTTAACCAATGAGCATCTATACACTTTCTTTAGTGTCTCCCCACAAGTAATCTATGTGATCGATTACCCTCTATCACAAAGAGCAAGGATAGTATATACTAGTCTTTCCAGTACTATAAAGACCCCACTTTATAGTCCCACAACTAAAAATATTTAGGAATGATGCTATTAACACACAGACTTATAAATATGAATTCATCATAACAGTGTATATTGCATACATTCTATGGGCTTTATCATGACATTTACATCATACATACTTATTATCATAATAAACGATAATATGTTTAAAAATACTCATTTTGTCGATTAAAAGATTTTTAAGAGATTTTAAAGTTTCAATCACAGATCACATTATGATTGACTTTTAGGGCATATATCTCATTAAATCTCCCACTTGCATTCAAAGCCAATCACCTTCATGACAAAGACTCATGTTCCTAAAATGGTCTTCGTACATCTTTTGAGATGAGGCTTTGGTGAATGAATCTGCAATATTTTGTTCTGAGGGTATTCATTCAATGCGAATATATCTATAAAATGTGATTAGAATTCTTATAAGACCATAGTTTCTTGGCTCATGCTATAACTCCATTATTATCCTAATACAGTTGAACTAGATCAATAATGGTAGGAATTGCATTAAGTTTAGAAATGAACTTTTCATCCAAACGCCCTCTTTATAGCATCTAAAGTCACTACATATTCCGCTTCTATGGTGAAATCTATAATAACAACAATAACTTTTAGTTTGAAACTCGTCCAACTTACTGCTCTACCATTTAACGTAATACATATCTTAAAATTGATTTGCTATCATCTTTATCTAGAAACTCGAGTCAGTGTCATCTCAAGTATCAAGTTAGATACTCCATGAATGAGAAATAATTCTTCAGTCCTTCTCAAGTACTTCAGAATTATTTTCACGGCTTTCCAATGACTCTCACTTGGATCAACCTAAAACCTGTTCATAACACTTAGAGTATAAGTCCACTCGGCCTCATATATACCATAGTATACATGATGGAACCACTTGCCATAACATGTGACATCTAACTCATATATTTTCTCTCTAATTGTGTTTTAAGAGACATTCTATTAGAAAGAGTAACTCCGTGACACATTTACCTGTATCTGTCCGTGGAGTTTTTTATGTTGAATCTCATTAACACTTTATCTATGTACGTAAACTGGAATAATCCTAACATCTTATTAGATCTATCATAATAGAGCTTTATGCCCTATATATAGGATATTTATCCTATGTCTTTCATGGAGAAAATAGATGATAACTAAATCTTTATTAACTGTAACATTCCTACATCATTCTCAATGTTTCTTTTGTCATCCACATACAAAATTAGGAATGTCACCAAGCTCCCACTAACCCTTTTGTAAACACATGGATCATCATAATACTTTTGATAAAATCAAGCTCTTTAATTATCTCATCGAAATGTATGTTCTATAATTAAGAAACTTGCTTAAGTCTATAAATAGACTTCTGTAGCTCGTATACTAACTTGGTATTTTCAGTGGATATAAAACTCTTAGGTTATATCAAGTACACATCCTCTTCTAAATAACTATTAAGGAAGGTAGTTTTAACATCCATTTGTTATATCTCATAATCATAGTATGTAGCTATAGTTATAAAATCTGAGTGGAATTAAGTATGGCCACAAGTAAAAAAAAATGTTTCATCAACATCAACTCTTTGCCTTTAATGAAAACCTATTATTATAAACCTTGCTTTATTTCACCCAATAGGTTCAGATGGTTCAACCAAAATCCATACTTGGTTGAAATCCATGAAGTCCATTTCGGATTTTATAGTCTTCAAGCCACTTTTCTGAGTCGATACTACTTATCTCCTTATTATAGGTCATAGGATCCTCATCAACAGTAAAGAAAAACTCAGATCCACCTTTTCAATAATATCAACATATCAATGAGGTGATCATGATATCCTAATCGACCTATATATCTTAGTGTTTATAGACTTCGAACAAGTTCTTTTGAAATTTGAGTGTTAGTCTGTGGTTGAGAAATTACTAAAAATTTTATTACTATCATATCTATCTTCGAGAAACTTAATCTCCAAAAAAATAGCTTGCTTAGAAACAAACATATTTTGTTTTTCAGCATAAAAGAACTAGTATCTAATAGACTCTTTTGGATACCCATAAAACTCTATCTAACACTTTTAACTTCAAACTTCTTGGGATTAAACCTTTTCCCTTCCATATCTCATATGAAACTAAAGACATTGATTTTAAGAACTTTATTTAAAATATGGTTAGCAGTTTTGAGAGCAGATTCTTAAAAGAATATTGAAAGGTTGGCATTGCTTATTATGGAATATGCTATATCTCATGAAGCATGATTTCTCCTTTGTAGATACATTAATCAACTATGGTGTAGCTGGAAGAATCCATTGGGATAAAATTCTTTGAGCCTTGAGATAATTTAGAAATTATGACTTAAGTACCCCCATTATCTAATCGAAAGGATTTAATAATTTTATTGAGTTGGTTTTCTATTTCACTCTCATATTCTATGAATTTTTTAGAAGTTTCAGATTTGTGTTTCAACAAGAACACTTATCTAAATCTCAAAAAAACCATCAATGAATATAATGAAATATGAATAACCATCTTAGCATATATCGGCTTTAGTCTACATATATCTGTGTGAACTACAGATTAAATATCTAATAATTATCACCATTTTCAATAAATGGTAAGTTGTTCATTTTACCTATGATGCAAGATTCACAAGGTTTAAATGATTTGGAATCATTTGTATGAAAGAAACACTCTTGAATTAACTTGTGAAGTCTTTTCTCACTAAAATGACCTAATCAATAATACCATATAGCAGTCATATTTAAATCATCTAATTTTCTCTTATTGTTATGTTTGTTAAACAACATAATATTTGCAGTGTTTACAACTAATGTAGCAACTTTTGCTGTATTACCGATACACATCTGGATCTCATCCTTTCTGTAAATGTCTAATGTTTGTCAGCGCATGCATATTGATGAGTACAAAAAAGTGTATGTGTATTAAGGGTTAAATTTATCATTTTACACTTAAAGTATAATTAACTCTCTCTATTTATGCATATTTCTAGTTTTTGATATAAAATGTACTTTGTTTGTAATTTCAGTTAATTTTGG
>JAVXUL010052384.1:0-10542 GCA_035590515.1 Trichilia minutiflora
AATAAGAAGAAGCTTTAGTATTAATCCAGAAAATCTAGAAAGCAATATTATGCCCGCAACGACTTCATATCAAACCTCTAATACCTTGCAGCCTTTATATATATATAATTAAAAATTACTAAATAAAAGTATAGTTGACATAATAATACTGTTGTACCTATGTTTTTCTTTTCACCGAGACCTTTTTCATATTTGAGAATCCAATTATACTTAGAAATTTGGTAAGAAAATTTTTTATTAAATTTCTGAAATATTTTTTCAATAATATATTATTATTTTTTATAATTGTGATTATATAAAAATAAATATTTATTTTTTATTAAAAAATCAAAATGGAGGTGAATATATAATTAATTAAAGATAAATCATATTTATTATTATTAAAAGTAATTAAAAATCAATTTTGATAACTCACAATTGTTTTAAAAAGATAAAAATAATTAATATGTATTGTTGGGGAAGAATATACAAGTGACACTTGGAACTCTATTAGAAAGGAATGTGACACTTATGTCCCAGGTATTTTAGCCTCTCAGGTGTACCCGGCCTCAGGTTCCAAGGAGTCAGCTTCTCGGAGAATCCTATCTCAGGCTAGAGCAAGTCAGTCTCTCAGGGGAATCCGATCTCCCGCCTCAGGGAGTCATCGTTTCAGGAAAATCCGTCTCAGGTCTCAAGGAATCAATTTCTCAAGCAAACACGCGCCACCCTCTAGGGGCATCGGATGGTCCTTAGGTGGTTTACCCTCAGGATTCAAAAATGCGTTGCATCTCTTAGATACCAGTAGCCGAAGGCCTCAGGAAGCCTGTGTCGCCTCAGGATGAGCTAACCCATCTCCCAGGAAAGTGCAACACTAGCCTCCCAACCGTAGGGACCTTTCAAGGAAAACATCTCCCCTTCACCAACATGCATGCAACCCCCAACCAGAGAACCCCCGATCACGCGTCTATGTTACCAAAAATGGGAATGACCACTGATATAGCAGACCCTATGATGGAAGTAGATGCCTTGTCCTACGAGCTGTCTGTCCTATCCTCCATTCATTTTTAGACAATATAATAGTAGCAGACTTAGAATTGGTAGGAATGTCAACTACAGCATTAATGGAAGGCGGCCACACATTATCCAAAGGCATTAAAGTCCCATAATTCCTATTCTCTGATGCTTAATCACATCACAAGAACACTATATAGGGAGAAGTTCTCCATCAAAGAAGGGGAGTTCAGATCTTGAGACCCTTATGGCTTTCTATTCGTGGATATTCCTCTCCCGTTTTCTCCTTCTCTATATTTGGTAAAAAAGTCTCTTTTTCTCACATTCTATTTTGATTTGCTTATCAAAATTTGCCATATATTCTCTCACTATATCTGACTTAGGCATCGGAGTTTTTTCATTGGAAACCCTACCCGACGTGACTCCAAGCGTGTTATTATCTTGCAGGAACTTAAAGGTGAGGCTCTGCAAGGGAGGATTTGACCAACCACCCTCTCTGGTGTGAATCCAGTGACGTAACAGCCACGTTCATATTCGTATCTCAATAGCTAGCATCATCTGTGAAAAATTAACAAAAAGCCATCGAAGCATCGTTTGATGAGGAAAGAGAAAAGGTTGTCTCAAAGTCTTGTCGAAGTTGGATGGCAGGATGAATGCGAGAAAACAGAGGTTCTAGTAAAGGTACTGCCTAAGGAGGAGGGAGAGCCTCACTCATATAAGAAGGACCTCGGCCTGGGAATGAACGCACAGAAAGGTTCCTGGCTAGCAGGGCCGAAGCATTGGAAAGAGAACTCATGGAGATCAGACGACAGTTGCCCAGAGAACTAGTCGCCTCAGGAGAGGAAAGGGCCAGAGAACCAGTCGCTTCAGAAGAGAAAAGAATGCCATTTCCTTCTAGAGAGCAGGAAAATCAAACCTCCCGAGGTGGTCATGTAGACAAAATTCAGAGCTTTAGGAAAACGTATGGCTACACACCCAGGTTGACAGCCTTATAAAAGGGAAAAGTCAAGGCAATAGAAGTGTTAGGGGTTGAACCCAGAGCCCCTCAGAAGGTCAACACTCCTTTCATCATTTACGAAGGACAGGAACAGAGAAGAAATAATGTTAAAGGACATCATTGAAAGACGAGTAAATGGAAAGGGGAGCATAACTTGGCCCCTATTGACATAAGGTTTTACCTCAACAAGAAATTCGCTTGAGAAAGGAAAGTCATAATAACTACCGATAGGAAGGAGATAGAAGATTGCATAAGAAGGATGTTACAGAAAATGGGAGCGCAGCGTATTCCTGCTCAGGGGGAAGACCTAGGGATTGAGGAAGTCCCTGCTTTCACCTTTGTGTCTCTCCTCTCGATGAAAATATTAGCATTACACCTTCCCAAAAAATTCAAGATACCTCAGCTAACTACCTACTTTGGAAGAGTGATCCCTCTTTGCACATAAATAAGTTTAGAGAGATGATGCTGACGTAGGGCTTAATGGAACTACAAATATGCCGACCCTTTTACCTGAC
The DNA here is from genome assembly GCA_035590515.1 of Trichilia minutiflora. Classification (NCBI taxonomy): domain Eukaryota; kingdom Viridiplantae; phylum Streptophyta; class Magnoliopsida; order Sapindales; family Meliaceae; genus Trichilia; species Trichilia minutiflora. The sequence continues at coordinate 2,503 of JAVXUL010052384.1, forward strand.
TTTAGAAAGACCAGCCAGACATTGGTATAAGAGACTATCACCCGCCAGTATCCGCAGCTTCAATCAACTGACGACCATCTTCAAAAATGAGTTTAAGGGGATGACGATCACCAGCCAAAATTTGAGCACTCCTGAAGAAGCTCAGACGTCCCCATATAGGAGAAAGCCCTCGTAGAATGATCGATAGAAAGGTAAGAGAAGCTTCCACCAGAATCCCAGGTATAATAGTAAGAACGTAGAAAGAATTAACAAACAGTAAAAGAATTATTTTCCCAAGTCACAAACAAACAAAAGACCCTGAGACCCCCTTTCGTAAGGAATTCTCTTGGGAAAAGTGAACAAATAACTACCTAGGATTCACGCTCTCGAAAACTCCCTTGTCAGAAATTTATGAGCATCCCATGAGTAGGGGACTCGTTGGCACCACACCCCCAGAATATGAAGGTATAGGTGCTCGAGAAGAACAAGGGATGATCCTACTAAATTTTATAAAAAAGATTGCCACATAAAGTTTGGATCTGCGCAATCAAATCGAGCTACTAGTTAAAAATGGCTACATCACTATTATATTGTGGATTCTCCACAAACTTCTCTGGGAGCCCGATAGCATCAGGAGAATAAAGATGACTAGGGTCTAGACCGCGCCATGGTCATCTCAGAAAGATTTTTTGGGTAACTTCTGAGGGCTCCCTGAGCACTAACTAGGAAGGTCCTCACTCAATGGTTCAGGCAGTCAAACCTGAAACATACAAGCTAGTACAAATCAGTGGCAATATCCTGACCAAGGCGTGAAGATTGGGGTTGCAGAAAAAGTATGGCCCCTCAAAGAGTTTCTCCTCAGGTTGGCACATTTGTAATATTCATGTATATTTCATTTTGTGTAAATAAAATAGAATGTTTGAATCCTTTTTAGCACCTTCTGAAGTCTTTATCGCCTTGGTAGTCTCCTTTAGCGTTAAGGTTGACCACGAGCCCTATAATTCTTTGACACTAGTAGAATTAAAAATCCTGCCCAACCCAGGTTTTATAAATCCTTAGTACAAGTTAGGCATCCTAAGAGTCTAAGACCTAATTTGTGATTAAGGTGCAATAATTTCGGATAGTGTTAGGTTTCTTCAGAGATAAAAATCCTGTCCAACCCAGGTTCTATAAATTCTTAGTACAAGTCAGGCATCCTGAGAGTTTAAGACCTAGTTTGTGATTAAGGTGTGGTAATTCTGGGTGGTGTTAGGTCCCTTCATAGATAAAAATTTTGTTCAACCCAGGTTTCATAAATCCTTAGTCCAAGTCAGGTATCCTGAGAGTCTAAGACCTGATTTATGATTAAGGTGCGATAATTTCGGGTGATGTCAGGTCCCTTCAGAGATAAAAATTTTACCCAACCCAGGTTTCATAAATCCTTAGTCCAAGTCAGGCATCCTGAGAGTCTAAGACCTAATTTATGATTAAGGTGCGATGATTCCAAGTGGTGTCAGGTCCCTTCAGAGATAAAAATCATGTCAGTTCTTGGGACGTCGCGGTCCAACTGATTGAATAACCAATGCAGGTCCAACTCCGGGTAATCTTGAAGGAAGAGGTGGCTTGTCAAGTCTACACCTTCGTCGTACCGATCGATGAGTTGAGATGACACCTCCTTTAATCTCTTTCTTTGCTCCTCATAGGACTGTTGCAAATTTTTGTGCGTCTCTCCCAGTATCCAGAGCTCCTCTATCAGGAAATTTGTCCTGTCCACCTCTCCAGTTTTGACAAGACCATTGACTCCTCCTCCTTCTGGCGATTATCTTTCTCCTTCAGGGTCCGATACAGTTCATTCAATTTATTAAACTGATCGGTGACCCTTCGTCTGGCCCGCTCAACAAGTTAACTCTTGACCTTCAGGGCTTTCTACTGGGTTTTAGCAACTGACAGTTTTCCCTGCATGTCTTCTTTCTTGTTAATCTACTGAGCCTTTTCCTCTTCCAAATCCAAAACCTTGGAAGTCAGCTCCTCTCTCTCCTTAACGGCCTATTCCTATATGGCCACGATCATATCCTGAGCCCTCTTCTCTAACTTCCTCACGGTTTCAAATGCCTGCTTCCTGATAGTAAGGGCATTCCTGAAGTCGTCGATGAAAAGAACTAGCATATAGGCATTCTAGGACAAGGAAAGGCACGAAGATGGTCAGTATCTCCTAAAGAAAGAAAAGAAAAGATATAAAAAAACTCAAGAGAGAAAAAGACTTACCCGGTGAGAGAGGACGCTCAGCCAGTTAGGAGTTTCCTCCAAAGGGACACCTGCCATATCCTTGCTCCTTTTCGACGAGAGTATCTCCCGAACATAATTAGCCAGGAGAAAGAGGTACCCAAAATTCTTCCTTTTACTTTCAAGGAGATCCTCCATAAAAATCCTGTCCATATCCCCGATGCTTTCCTTGTTGGTTAAGAAAGAATCCTCTATCACGAAGAGAAGTGGCTCTTCTCGCCTTTGTCCAGCCCACAAGCTCGAAGGTTTGTTGTCCGAAAATCCTTTTGGGTTTGCTTGCTACTCTTTGCCCTGACCCAAGGCCTCTCGTATGTTTTATCCCCTGATCTAGGGGACTATCGTGTCCGCCACATGGTCCGAGACCCTCTTCGATTGATCATCAGTTGGGCGAGGCAGGAGGTCTACTTCTTGCTTTTTCCGTGCCTTAGCTAGGCCTTCATCCATGGGCCTTTTCTCTTTATCCTTAGCTAGGGCTAGGTCGACCTTCTGGGGATGCTTCTCTAGCTCCTCCCTTGGCTCCTTGAAGGAGATGCCCTTGTCCTTAGGACGGGTAATTTTCTTCCCTCCCTTTTTTTCGGGAGTCTTCTTAGGGTCCCCCTTCATTGGCCCCTTCTCTTTATCACCCGAGGCCTTCGTATTTAGGTCAGCGGCCTTGGGTGTTTTCAAGGCTCCCTTAGAAAGCATGCTCCTCAAGACGTCATTGGACCTCCTCCTACCGGCCTAGGTTTTTTCAGTCCCCACCTCTGCAACAAGGAAAACATGGTTAGCCTTCAAAATGAAAGGAAAAAAGTTAGTAAGAAAGAGTGGTTTAAGAGCCCCTTCCCTTTATTCATTTAAGATCTTAGTTTACAGAGCTCGATTTTAGACACAGCCTTGGATGTTAGTCCTAAAGCAATCATGCTGTTCACATTTAGCAGTTGCTTGACATCCATGATGGGAAGCTTCAGGAGCTTGTTCTCTACACCCACTGGGATGTCTACCTAATCTCTCCCAGCGACTGTAATAGAGAACCTATCAGTATTGGTACAACTCCCTCTTAGTAAAGAGTAAAAAGTATCTATCATGTGCTTACTAGATTCCTAGAACTAGGGAGGAAAGGAGCAAGAAGAAGGTTCGGTGTAATCTCAGCTGACGATAAACCAGCGATCTTTTCAGTCCTTGTTGTAGGAAAGAATACCCTTCACTCTAGACTGAAACCCTCCTTCAATGCCTCCGTGTCTCAAGAAACGGTTGAATACCAGTCATCAAGGTTCTGACTCTTGGCCCATTCACAGCTGAGTATTCAAATCTTTTCGATGTACGAAACGCCGCAAGCTCAGAGACAGCTATATAACATGACCCCTGACATACCATATTTAATGAGGGAGAATAAATGACCTCGAGAGAAGATACGTTACCAGGTACCAAATGGCTCCGTCAAGTAAGGTTTTCAACAAAATAAGTGACATCCGAGGTGCTCCAATCGTCTCAACAGATATCCCCTTCACAGTAAAGATTCGCCTTAGGTCTTACAGAGTTCCCTCACGTCCCAAAAGCTAGATTGATCCAGTCAGGAGTTTCTAGTGTACGCTCTATGAGTCCTACACTAGAAACTGGGGGACTATCTATTGGGAAAGAATATGCAAGTGACATATGGGATCCCGTCAAAAAAGAATGTGGCACTTTTGCTCAAGGCATTTCAGCCTCCCAGGTGTACCCGACCTCAGGCCCTAGGGAGTCAGCTTTTCGGGGAATCCTGTCTAAGGCCATAAGGAGTCAGCCTCTCGGGGGAATTTGATCTCCCATTTCAGGGAGTCATCCTTTCAGGCAAATCCGTCTCAGGTCCCAAGAAGTCGATTTCTCAGGCAAACACACGCTACCCTCTGAGGGTGTCTGACGATGCTCAGGTGGTTTATCCTCAGGATTCAAAGACGCATCGCATCTTTTAGGTATCAGTAGCCGAAGGCCTCAGAAAGCCTGTGTCATCTCAGGATGAGCTCACCCATCTCCTAGGAAAGTGCAACACTAGCCTCCCAATCGTAGGTACCTTTCAGGGAAAACGTCTCCCTTTCACCAACATGCATATAACCCCCAACCAGAGAACCCCCAATTATGTGCCCACACTACCAAAAATGAGAATGACCAATGACATATCAGACCTTATGATAAGAATAGATGCTCTGCCCTAGGAGCTGTCTGTCCCATCCTCCGTCCATTTTCAGACAATATGACAGTAGCAGACTTAGAATTGACAGGAATGTCATCTGTAGCATTAATAGAAGGCGACCACAAATTGCCCAAAGGCACTAAAGTCCTATCATTTCCATTCTCCGATACCTAGTCACATCACCATGGTACTATATAAGAGGGAGTTTTCCATTAAAGAAGGGGGGTCCAGATCTTGAGACTTTTGTAGCTTTCTATTTGTGGATATTCCTCTCCCGTTTTCTGCTTCTCCACATTTGGTAAAAAAGTCTCCTTTTCTTGCATTCTATTCTGATTTGCTTATCGGAATTCGCCATACATTCTCTCACCATATCTGACTTAGGCATCGGAGTTTCTCAATCAGGAACCCCCTCGACGTGACTCCAAGCGTGTTATTGTCTTGTAGGGACTTAAAGGTGAGGCTCTGCAAGAGAAGATTTGGCTAACCGTCTTCTCCGACGTGGATCCGTTGACATAATAGTCACGTTCATGTTCACACCTCAACATGTATAATATGACGAGATTAAATAAAAATTATAATTAAATAATAACAATTATTTAAAAATTAAGATTATTTACTTTTTTTTTTCTAATATTCTAATATTATTCTAAATCTTTTTAATGAATTGAAGGGATGATAAGGAAAAATTCCATGCTTAAAGCTTGGTGCATTGGATTTGGGTGTGGCCTAGTTGCGTTTACTTCAACTCTTCACCTATTGGATTTCACATTGCAAGATCAACGTACTTTTTGTTTTAATCTTTTTCGTTTTAATGAATCCCAAAATATTAAACCATGTCTAATTTTTATTGCATTTTCATTCTATTAAAAATTATAATTGAATGATTTTTATCACAATGTACAGTGTATATGTATTCTCTTATAACAATTGATGGTTAATTATATTTGATACAATGTATTAGGTCAAGAATAACATTTGTCCTAAATTTACTGGTGAAATTTAGTTCTATACTTGATAATACTATAATGACATCAAACATATTTTACATTATTTTCGAGAAACAACAAATTTGAAATTATTTTATTCTAATGAACTAACATAAAACCTAGATTTAATTAGTCATCTAAATGTTGATTATATTTTTTATCGCTATAAAATTCAATCATAAAAAGGATATATATTCACTTATAATAATAAAATAATCTCATAAAAATCTATAAAATAACCTTTTATTGTCACATCTTTTAATCATTTTAAGATTTTTGTTTTAAATGAAACAAATCGTAATATATATAATTACATTATATTATTCATCATATTTAGAGTACAAATAACTTATTTTTTACTTTAGAAAACTTAATAGTAATTTTAAAGATAATATTACTTACATTGCATAAATTCAAAGATGATACCTTAAAAACAATAGAAAATATTACTTTTTTTTTAAAATCAAAATTCTATCTACGTCAACTTTTAAAAAGTTGATATATAATATTAGCACATGTTATTTTCATAAATTAATAAATTAGTATAATTCATTTTAAAAAGGGGGATTTTATAAAAAAAAAGGACAAATATGCACTGTACTCTTTTTTCCCTTCTATCAACAAAATTAATTAAGCATATATTAAATTAATTGAAAGCAGCGAAACTCAAGGGGGAGTATTGAAAACCATTTGTCAATATCTCCTCAATGACTTCCCCCGCTTTCTAGAATTTGCCCATAAAATCTTTTCATGTATCCTTCTTCTATTAATCTATAACACCACTTCATATATGCATCACAAGTGTACATTGTGTATCGTCTATTTATTAATGTATTTCAATACCAAACTATTTTTTATTGGCTAAATAAATGATGCACACCACTATAAATAAATCTTTATGTGATAAAATTCACTCCAATTTCTCTTCATTTTACGAATTTGAATGTTTTATTATTCTAATTTTACTCAATTTCACAATATAATTTCTCTTATTTGTATTGTAAACTAATATTAATAATATATTATTAGCATGAACTTAATATGTGAAAATATCTTATTTATATTGTCACGTCCTAACTTATGGGTCCCAACATGTAGATCTCATATGTGATAATTATTACAGACTTTCAATATGTATCCTATCACTCTTCAATACATATCGAAAACTTGTAAGGCTTCTGAAAATTCTGTTTCAAAATTAATATTTAAAATACTTCCAGTATTTTCTTCCCAAACATCTAAACTTCAATAAATTTTCTCAATTAAATTTCAAATATTTAAAAGTATTAATCAATTTATAATCCATAAGATGAATCATTGAAATTATAAATATATAAATTAGTTACATCATAACAATAAGGAGTCTTATAATCATTTACAAAGCTCAGAACATTAATATACAAAAATAACAAAAATTCTAATAACCCTAGTGAATACAAGTCTTATAAAATATGAGTCGAGTTTAGAAATATACTTGAATACTCTAAATCTTAATACCGACACCATCACACAGCTTGCTATACTAAGATCAGGTTCATTGAAACTAAAGAGTGGGGGGTGAGTATACGGGAATATATTTTATGAGTGGATAAAAACATAAAAACATAAAAACAAATAGTATTTCTTAAACTAACATCTTTAACATTACTTTTTATATAAAATATAGAATAATTTTCATAAATTCTTTAAAAAGAAACTTCATTTAAAATATTTGATTTAAAATAGAAAGCTTAGATGAGTATAAAATTATTAGACTGGCTTCCTTTCCCAGTAATTACTCAGGCCAAGAGTAATTCCGAGACTGTCAGTGGATTTTCTATGCAAAAAAATTCATGAATAAAATAGACCTTTATTTATTAAAATATAAAGTATGCATGTAATTATCTATAAAACAATGCCTATCATTGACGTTGACCTCGAGTAGTCACGTGATACCCTACGTGACTGTCCTCTACTTTTCACCTGGTGAGCCAATCTACCATTAACGGGATCATCATCCCTCTTATATCAGCCTTATTGGTGTACCACTATGACATCCGTGTTTGTACCTCAAGGGCATATTTATAACTTCACTATATTTTTTATTCATACTTTTGTATTCATCGTGCATATCGGTAATTCGTTTGCCTAATTTTGGACATATTTAGCATTTATGTTAATTAAAAAGAGTTTAGGTGAGTGTACGTAGGGACCCCGTTTGTGTTTTTCAATTTCGAAAAGGACTCAAGTGGAAAAGTTCATTTTTAGCAAGTTCGGTCGACCGAATGGATAATTCGTTCGACCAAATTGGGCTTCGTTTGATCGAATGAGAGGTTCATTCGATCGAAATGTTGGTTCGTTTGGCCGAACATCATTTTGTTTGACCGAAAATTTGTGAGCTCTCTGACTTCTGTAGACACTAAGGGATTCCTTCGACCAAAATGCTATTCGTTCGACCGAAGAGGGTAGTTTGGTCGAACGAATCTTCGCTTCGTTCGATCGAATCGACGTGAAATGACAAAATTGTCCATTTCTAGAAGCTTCCTCTTTAAGAAAACTTAAGGGCAAAATGATAATTTCACCCTTTTTCTATAAATAGGGGTGTGGGGGCCGAAATTTTTGGTTTTCCTCTCCTTTTCTTCTCTTTTCTCTCTTCCTCCTCTCCTCTCACGTTCTCCTTGCTTCCCT
>JAVXUL010052395.1:0-10542 GCA_035590515.1 Trichilia minutiflora
GATCAGAGGGTATTTCTGGGTTCTGGTGTTGATTCTCAGTTCATAGGAACTGGAATGACGAAGTTTCGTGAAGAAATAGGGGAGATCAGTTCACTGGTGATTGAGAGAGTTTTCTGCTATTTTTGTAGAGAGAGAAGCAAAGATTTTAAAATGGGGAAGACGACCTGTCTCCGAGCATATATGCTGTAAAATCCCTCAAAGGTGTCGATACGTTTAAAAATGTATCGATACCTTTGGCCTTTTTCCCACAACGTATCGATACGTTTGGCCAAAATACTATTCATAAGCCTGTAGGGTGTCGATACCTTCCTCACCATATCGAAACCTTTTGTCGCAAATGGGTTCAATCTCCGTTACCAACGTTTCGATACCCCTTGCCAACGTATCGATACGTTGGGTATTGTTCACTGTTTATTAAGCTTCAAGGTGTCGATACCTTTCACCAAAGGTATCGATACCCTTGGCCCTAACAGTAAACGTATCGATACCTTCCTCAAAGGTGTCGATACCCTTGGCCACAATTTCAACGTGTCGATACGTTTCCCCAAACGTATCGATACGTTTGCTTCTGGTTCTTCTTCTGAGGACTATAACTCCAATTGGCCATAATTTTTTGCTCGGATATCTGCTCGGAACCCATAATATATCAATTCGAAGCTCTCTCCAAGCTCTACAAAAATAATAAAAACTCTTTCTCAATTGGAGATGATTTTGGGGTCAAAAATCTAGATCTTTCCCATAAACTCAAATCCAACACCATACTCTTATCCAAGACAAAATCATCAAGTTTTACACCATCTCGTGCAAAATCTAAACACCAGGCCATGCATGTACACTCATGAGAGATTTATAATTATGCTCATAATACTAAGGGACGGGTTTTACAGTAATCCTTTGACTTGAGACGTTTAAATAAGATTTTATATAGATGCATATAGTTATATGGTGTAAAGTACAAAGATAATCATGCCTCGTATGTTAAAATCGATTTGGTTATACATTGTATATTATTAACTGTATTTATTAGCAATAATATTTATTCATAGGATAAATAATAATAAATTTTTTTTGAAATGATATAGTAAATGGTTTTATGAAAACCACTTGTTTAATAATTTATGTGTTTATAATAGGTGTACGATACAACTAAAATTTACATGTATAGTAACTCTTTAATAAAATTATTAAATCTTTATCTCTCATGATGGGATAATAAGGAATTCCTTGACATAAATTTATATTCCAAGATTTCTATTATCTAAGAGATATGATATTTATGTTATAGAATTTAGTTATCTGGTTCTTGGATATATATTTTCATGTTGATCGAGATTTCTATTATGTGAGGGAGAGATAAAAATAACATCTTAAGAAAATATAATAATTTGGATTTAACTGGCATATGGTACCAAGATTTCTATTATGTGAAGCATCTAAAGTTAGGATAAAAATAATGAATTGAACCTTATAAAAGTGTAAAAGAAAAGAAGTTTTCAACTTATCGAGATTAGTTGATCAAGATTCTAAAATATAAGGTTAGTTGATTTTGATAAGAACTTGATTCCCTACTAATAATTTAAAATTCTAATGAAACTTTTGAGTCCTGTCTTAGAGAGTGTAAGATTCAAATTAAATAGTGTGAGCTAATATAATTAGTACATAATAATACATTAAAAATATTTAATTGCTATAATTCAAATTATTTGAATTTAAATAAATCAAATTTATTCATTTATATAATAGAGATCACTAATAACCTTTTTCTATTTCTTTTTAGTTTCTTAAGAAAATTGTGATAACAAAAAATTATACAAAAATGATAAATGAAATTTTCCTTAAAATCATGGACAATAATATTTTGACAAGGTCAAATTTCATAAATTAGCCTAGAAATCTAAGAATTATTTTTGATTTGAACATATTGTCAACATCTTGGAATTAGCGGTACCATTTCATCATGAAGTGTTCAAAAAAAGGTGTGAAGATAATAGGAGAGCTCAAAGCTACATCCTAGCTTCAATGAATAATAAGCTTCAAAATAAGTATGAAAATATTTTGAGTACTTGTGGTATCTTTAAGGCTTTACAAGAGTTATACAGCAATAATTATAAGGTTGATAAGGCAAAATTCAAAGGAAAGTATTTTCTTTATGAAAAAGTAGGACATTTGAAGAGAAGTTGTCTTTAGTACGTTGAAGGTATTGATAAGGTAAAAGAAGATACTCATAACTGTAAGATGGTTGATTATGAATTAAGTATTACTTCTAATCATTATTTGTAAATTTTAGATTCAGTAGCTACATCTTATATGTGTCTCTCTTTGCAACTAATGTCAAATAGTTCAATATTATCAAGAGATGAGATTGTTTTAAGAATAGCTAATGAAGTAATAGTTACTGTAAAAGTCAGAGGATTTTACGAGTTTAGATTGTCTATCAAACACATTTTAAGATTAAATTTTGTTTTGTATTTTACTAAAATCACTAGAAACATTATTTTTATTTTTGTACTATATAAAAATGATTACAATGTACAATTTAATAGAAATAACTATTTAATATATTTAAAAAATATATTAGTGGATAAAGCGGTAAATATAAATGATTTATATATTCTAAAATTGAATAATCATTATTCAATAAAAATCCATTACAAATGAAAGAGTTGGTAGTAAGACAAATTTTAAATATTTATAGCATCATAGATTAGATTATATCTGGGACAAGAGATTAATTTAACTTGGAGAAAGTAGACTTTTAAGTTTAATGGGTTCATAACCTTTTTCAATTTGTGAATCATATTAAATTGCTGAGGTAAATAGGCTTTAAAACATACTAAAAAAATAATAATTCATAAAACTCATAAGTCATCTAATTTTTATTAATGTAGCTACTATTTGGTTGTGAATTCTATTAATATAACCATCATTTGAAACTCTTTTATAGATAGATGTATTGATTTCTTCTTTCATTACTGTATAATCTTGAATTTCAGGAGTATAATTAAGATTAGGATCACATTTATCAAACTCCTTATTGTTACTACTATTTTCAATAAAGTTATGAAGTGCTATTATTGTAACAATTATCTTCTCTTGTTTCACCGATGAAAATGACTTCATATCATGTAAAATATACTATCTATTCATCCAAACTCCAATGGTTCATTCAATAAAATTTCTCAAAGAAGAATATGCATGGTTAAATACCTCTTCTTCACGTTGTGGCTAACTACAACTTCTAAAATCAGGAATGTGATACTTTTCACTTTTGTAAGATGCTAGGTACCCTTTTGTATTAGGATATTCAGCATCAACTATATAATACTTACCTATAAAAAAAACAAAAGATCATTAACATTTTATTAATAGTATATTTGTACAAACTGCAAATGAAATTACATAATTTTCTATATAATACAAATAAAAAATCTTACCTTCAGGTAGACAAAAAAACACAATTTTCATTTTTTCAAGTACAGTGAAAAGGATATGAGTGTTATGTGCAGTGCCAAGCCAATCAACAACAGTAAAAGTGAACATCATGTTAAAGTTACAGACTAACATTACTTAGTATGTTGGATCCTTTGGACCAATAAAATGAATTTGATCATTGACAGAGGCAATAACTGGAACATATGTTTCATCTATAACACTAATGCATCCTTAAAAATAAGGTTAATATCTAGAATCATTTTTAATTTTAAATAGAACTTCTCAAAAGTGAAAATTTGAATTTCTGATAATCTCATTACCTAGAAGACATAAACTATTTAATACTTCACTAACCTTTCTACTCACAATCTCTCTCAAGTGTCTAAATTTATTTTAGACATTGCGATTTGTTTCACTATATTTACAAGTCCAAAGAAATATAGCAACTGCCTCTATTTTTATCATTTTTTAAAATAGAGGTAACCATCATTTATTCTTCAATAAATCTATAAGTTTCAACATAGTATGTGATTTTATTCTAAACATTCTATAACCTTCACCTGGAATATTAATTGTATTCCTAACCGAATTCTTGCCATTAAAATAATTAAATCCGTTGCTTTGTTTCAGTAGGTATTTCATGTAATAAACAATTGTAGTAGTAATTGCTCCATAAATTTTTTTAATAATATTTTACACATTTCCTTCTTTTTACAACTCGTCTTGCTACTCATAAGTCATTGAAAACCATCTGTATGATAATATAAACACATAATTATAAATCCAAAAATTAATGCAAACACATCAATATAGTACAAATTATATTCTTAAAAATAAATATAATATAGATATACAACAAGGAACACAAAGATATAAAAATTATCAACATAAACTTCAAATATTAATCCGATTACACATAATACCAACCTCCTTCAAATATCAATTTAGTTACACATAAAATAAATAACACAAATATAATAGTTCCATGTTCGACATATGAATAGCAAATCAAATTCTAACTTATCAACCACTCTTACTAGAGTTTTTCTCTAAATTATACTTATACTTAATCCAATCTAATTGGTTACTTTTTTTGATAGAGACATAAGAACAATTCTCGTTTGCTCATATGTAAAATATTCCAATACCCAAGTAAATTGATCTTAACTTAATGTCCTTTTCATTTTTCAAAGACTTCAATAGCTTAATATAATATGGAATAGAGTATCATCCATTGACATTGGACGTTGATGAAATTTTAGTAAATTCAATTGCATTGTGACTTTCTACTACATCAGCTATTCGTTTTAATGATCATATCATGCTTGCTGCAGTCTTAACCTTTATCTTACATTTTGTCATATTTTTCCCATTTCTTTAGGTACCATCCTCTTCCTCTTGAGTTGAGAGTCTGATATGGGGATAAAATCTTCATGATTATTGATGTCTTCCTTGTCAAATTTATCATAATCTTGTACCATGATTGGTGTTGTATTTGTGTCACTATCTTCAACTGGTATACTTATGGTTGGTGTCTATGCATGTTGACTTATTATGACTATATCCCCATATATAAACTCTAAATTATCATGATGTTCTAACCACTAATAACAAAATTTGGCATATTTCGGATTATCCTGCAAAAAATTAAAGACAAGTTAATTTATTATTGCAAACTCAACCTTCATGTTATTAGTTTACTTAGCAAAAATATCAAATTAAAATACTTATCTTTATTTTCGTTTTCCACTATGTGGCATCAGCTTCAATGATCCTGGTCTGATAGTCCTACCCAATCCTATTTCTTTTCCCTTTAATTGTTTTCGTAAAGTCCATTCATTCCATAGACCATTCATTTTATTCTTCAACTATTTTTAGGTATAGTTTTTATTTGAAATAGTCCAGTACAACTTCCCATCTCTTAACTTTAAATGAAATTTCTGGTTTTTCACTCCTATAAATCTCGTCAACATATGTTTTAAGTAAAATATTGATAGTATTGTAATCTTACTTTGTACTAAGTTTTTGTTTTTCAGAAATTTCAGAATTAATTGAATGCATTTCTTTGCTAGTCATAAACTACAAGTAGATAGGACCAATATGATTAAGAACCTAGAACATAATTAAGTTGTTGTTTTTAAACAAACCTAAAGTTAAAATCGTTAGTGATAATATTTAAATTATCTTTCTAAATAAGTTTGTTATCTTAATTAAAAAAAGTATAAATTAATTTTTTATTTGAATATGCGAAATTCATCTATAGTAATCCAATTAAGTTTTCTTAAAAACACAAGTTTTATAAGTGAAGAAAAATAAGCTATAACAAAAACAATATGCGTACAAGATTAAAACAAAGCTAAAGAGTAAGTACTTTTCAATTGACTAGCTCATCAACAAATACTTTTTATTTGTAACCCAATGAGAATTTTAAAGTATTACTTTCACTATAATATTTACTCTTCAAAAAATCCTCAAAATCAAATCTAACAATACATATAACAAATCAAAACAGAAAAACGCACAAATAAAAAGCTCTTAATCCATTAAAGCCATAAACCATATCTACATAAATCCTTAATTATCTATAGATTTCAATAAAATAATTATGAAGTCCCCCAATTTATATACCTTTTAAGCTCAAATAGGTTATGCTTTTATCCTACCAGTATAAACACAAATATAAGAAAAAGAAAACATCACTAAAATAAATAATATTTTCCTCTCCAAATCAGGATTTGATATTACTTCTCCAAGAATAAAACAAATCCTAATTTGGAGAGAAACAAATAATATATAATTCAGCTAATTAGTATTAAAATAGAACCTAATAATCTTGAAACTTTGCCTCAGTATCTGTCTTTCTTTTTTTGTATACTTTATTTTCCATTTAAGCCAATTCTGTTTTCAAAACTTTAATGTTTTCTTTATTTCCTTTTTGTTGTTAGAGTTTTGAAAGATAGGAGATAAGAAAGAGGCAGAGGAGTGAACTGATCATTGGTGTTTTATTAAGGACAATAATAAAAATATAATTTTTTTTAAAGGGTAGAAGTTACCTAAAAAATTTATAATATCCTAAAAAGCTTGTGCCTAAAGAAAAAAAATTTAAAAACTCTTTTTTATAACTTTTTTTATAGAGCCTATTTTAACATATACACACATTGAAAAAACTGCTTATTTTTTGTAGAGTTCATAAAAATGACATTTGGGTGTGCTTCTCCTTATAAAGAAAAGATAAACCGAAAAAAATCCAAATAAACAGGTACTAAGAGAGGTCTCTTTCCCTTTAATCATAGTTTTAATCTTTCTAATGATAAGGATTCAAAGACTGATAAAGAAGTACAACAGATACATAATGTATCTTATAATTTGGTTATAGATAGCTTAATGTATGTAATGCTATGTACACGATCTGATATAACTACACTATAAATGTTACGGGCAGATATTAGGCCAATCTAAGGAAAAAACATTAATCGATCATTAAAATAATTTTTAAGTACTCAAAAAGGACTAAGAATTTAATTTTGAATTCTGAATGTTAAGAGTTGAGCATTTAGAGATACTCAAATTTTAACTTTCAGTCCGATGTAAATGATAAAAAGTTTACATTCGATTATATTTTTATATGTAATGGAGGCATTATCAGTTGAAATAGTTCCAAACAGATAATGACAATAAACTCTACTAAAGAAGTTAAATATATTACCACTTCTAAAGCAGTAAAAGATGTTGTTTAGATACGAAAGTTTGTATCTAAACTAGGTGTCATTCCTAGCATGAGTTATCTGAAAACCATGTTCTGTGATAATACTAGAGCTACTATATAAGTAAAAGAACCTAGAGTATACCAAAAGGTTAAATATATTCAGAGTAAATATTATATTTTGAGAGAGTTCGTTGGAGTAAGAGAGATATTTGTGCAGAAAACTCTTTCAGCAGATAATGTGTAACATTCTGGTCCTTAAGGGCAGCGAGTGACACTGGGGAAAGAAGGCCTGAGTAAGGAACTGCTCCTAGCAGGTTTCAAGATGGATGTGAAGGCAAGAGGAGTCCCACATTGAAATGAACAAAGAAGTTACTGGGCTATATATGTGGGGTCGGTACCAAGTTGTTAATGAGATCTTTTAGGATGGGTTTGGACCCATTACCAAGAACAAAATCGTGAGGCCTTAAGGGTTGGGACAAAGCGGATAATGTCGTTGACAATCTTGGGCTAAGTATTACAATATGATATCAGAGCCAACTCTCCTCCAGTACGATTGTAGGCTCGGGACAAACCAATGGAAGCTAGTGGATTTATAACATTCTGGTCTTTGAGGGTGGGGAATGGTGTTGGGATGAGAAGACCGGAGTAAGAAGCGGCTCCTGACAGGTTTCAGGATAGCTGTGGGGGCAAGAGGAGGCCTATATCGAAATGAGAGAGGAAGTTATTGAGCTATACATGTAGGGTTGGTACTAAGTTATTAACGAGGCATTTTGGGATGGGTTTGGGCCCCTTACCTAAGACAGTCAAACGGGTCAGGCCAGATTTAATTGGTTCGGGCCATTTCGAGCCAAGCATTTAAAAGGGTCAGGCCGGGCTGATCCGTTTAATAAACGGGTTGATATCTTTAACGCTAACCCAATTCGTCGGGCTATCGGGCTAAACGGAATAGCCCGTTTATATTAAATAAATAAATAAATAAATTAAATAAATAATAAATAATTATACTTTTAAAAAAATTAATAAAAAATAAAAACACTATAAATATATAACAACAAATAATTTAATTTAATTTTTTAAAATTAAAATTTTATTATTATAAATATATAATAAATATTTAATTTAAAAAAATATTTTTTAATATTTAATTAATATATAAATAAAAATCAGACCGGCCCGTTTAACCTATGGGTTAAACGGGTTTGAACTCTTTTACTTGCGGGTTAATCGGACTGGCCCGTTTAACCCACGGACCAAAAATCCTTAACCCTAACCCTCTTGACCCATCGGGCCTGACCCATTTTGACAACTCTATCAACAGGTCTGCCTCAGTCACTATTAAGACGAACCAGTTCGCCTCATTAGGCCCCCTGGTCCGAGCCTACTCAGAAGCACTCCTTCCATCTTCACCAGACTCTTGAGTCCTGATAGGATCTCCGATCTCTTTCAGATCACTGGCGGTGGCGTCAGAAAGTTTGTTTTTATCTGCCATTTTCCTGACCATAGGAAAACCTAGAAATGTGTAAAGGTCTAACAACTTCCAAAAACCTAAAAGGTTTTCAAACCCTTTATCTTTTCAAGCTAAAAGGACGAATCAACCAGCAACACGCGAAGAAGAACTCAAGTGTAAGCACCTGCAAACACACAAAAAGAGGAACAGAGGACAAGGAAGCAAAAGCAAAAACTGAACTAAGAGCAACAAGAAGCAGAAGCAGAAAGAGAGTTAGAGAGCACTAGAGTCAGAGTTATCGCAAAAGGCAGAAAAGTGAAAATGACAGCTGAGGAAGGGGGTTTTATGGTGAGGAAGGATCAATCTTCACTGTTAATCTGAACGCACAGGGGGTGGCTACGTGTTCAAGCCCCTTCAATGCTTCCGCGGCTCGAGGAACAGTTGAATACCTGCCATCAAGGTTCTAACACGTGGTCCATTCACAGTCGAGTATTCAAATCTTTTCGAAGTATAAAGCATCGTAAGCTCAAGGACAGTTATATGATGCGACCCCTGACATACAGCATTTAATGAGAGAAAATTAAAGATCTCGAGAAAAGATACGTCACCAGGCAGAAAACGACTCTGTCAAGTAGGGTTTTCAATAATGAAGTAATATCTGAGGTGCCCCAACCGTCTCAGCCAATATCTCCTTCACAGTAAGAATTCGCCTCAGGTCTTATAAAGTCCCCCCCCAGAAGGCAGATTGATTCGACCAGGAGTTTCTGGCGAGCGCTTTGCAAGTCTTACACCAGAAACTAGGGGACTATCTGTTAGAAAAAAAATATGTAAATAACACATAGAATCTTGTTAGGAAGAAATGTGGCACCCTCAGGTCCTAAGAAGTCACCCTCACAGGGGTACCTGGTCTCAAGACCCAGGTAGTCACCCTCCTAGGGGTATCCAGCCTCAGGTCCGGGGAAGTCACCTTCTCAGAAGAATCCAGCCTTCGGCCCTAGGAAGTCAACCTCTCAAGCAAATCCACATCTAATCCCAAAGAATCGACTTCTCAAGCGAACGTAACACCCCCTAGAGGGCATCCAACAGTCATCAGGTGATATATTTTTAGGACTCAAGGACACGTCACAATCTCCAGATATTCAATGGTCGGGCAGGTAGTAGCCGTAGGCCTTAGGGAGGCCGTGTCTGCCGCAGTATGAGCTCACTCATCCCCCAAGAAGTGCATAATCAGCCTTATGACTACAACAGCTTTTCAGGAAAATGTCTCCCCTTCACCAACATGCGTGCAGCCCCAACCAGAGGAACACAGTCACGCGTCCACGCTATCAAAAATAGGAATGATCACTGACATAGCAAGCCCTATAATGAGAGTAGATGCCCTGTCCTAAGAGCTGCCTGTCCCATTCTTCGTCCATTTTCAGACAATATGACAGTAGCAGACCTGAGATTTACCGAAATGTCAGCTGCAACATTAATGGAAGGCGGCCACATATTGTCCAAAGGCACTAGAGTCCCATTATTCTCATTCTTTGATGCCTAGTCACATCGCTAGGGCACTATATAAAGGGGGGTTCTCCCACGAAGGGGGGCCATGATGAGATTTTTGGATTTCGGTCTTCTACTTAGACCTCTTGTTGGCGTTCCTCTTTTGGTTTTCTCTTCTCCACACTTGGTAAAGGAGTTTCATTTCCTACATTCTATTCCAATTTATTCACCAAAATTTATCATATATTCTTTCACCATATTTGACTTAGATATCGAAGTTTTTCCATTGGGAACCCCTCCCGATGTGACTCCTAGTATGTTATTATCTTACAGGGACTTAAAGGTTAGGCTCTATGATCTCAATTAGATTATGTACCCAAGTATAGGTAGTCTTATTATAGTATAGTCCAGTGAGTCCAAGTGTCGTATCCACAGGGAGTGTTTTTTCCAAGAGTCAAATTGGTTATGTTCG
>JAVXUL010052406.1:0-10541 GCA_035590515.1 Trichilia minutiflora
TTTTGGTTAATGAGTTTGAAAACAGGTACTAATGCCTTGCGGGTTCTAGGAGTACATTCTAAGTGATAGGATGTATTATTGGGATTCGCGGCGATTGCCACGTGGCCGACTAGGGTCAGGGCGTGACACAAAATACATTTTGATCAAGTTAGTTTTCTAACAAAACCTAAGGTTTTCAACACTTGGAAATTGAATTTCAACTCTTGAAATTGCTCTCGCACATAACTAGATCACTTCTTAAGGATCAAAAGCCCCTTATCAATTTGTTAAAATGATGAAAAAATTCATCACAAAGAAGGAAGAAGAAGGGGATGGCCAAATGGGAGAAAAAACACCATTTTTGCTGTCATTTTCTCTTTCATCAAATGAAAAATCCCACTTTTAATTTTCATAAATTAACAATTTATATTTTTGATTTAATTAACAATTAATTAAATAAAAAATACATGGAAATTAAGGTGCCAAATGTGTGGTTGAGATGGAGACATATCTCATGCATATCCACCCGTCCTTTGTCATTTAAATATAAGGTCAAGATTATGCCACTTATCAAATTTTCATTTGCTGAATGAAAACTTAATAAATATCACTTATATTGTCATGCCTCGGCCTTAGTCAGTCACGTGACAATCGTCACGAATTTCAGAAATATATTCTATCAATTAGAATGCAATCCTAGAACACACAAGGCATTAGTATCTATTTTCAAAATTCATTCTCAAATATAACAAAGTATAAAAGATTTTTAGATAAAATAAATTATACATATCAAACCAAAACCATACTTCCATACGACGCATTACATTAGAAATAATGTAACTTAGAAATAATTTTTCAATCCAGTAAAATACAGAAAGTCAAATAATATTTATTACATTAATCCGTTTAGTGAATCATATGATAAAAATCTGAGTCGAGTACCTGAAACCTTCATTTAACCACGTTACGATCACACACGATTATACTAACCTAAAATAGGGGAGTAAGGGGTGAGTATTTGAAAAAATACTCAGTGAGCAGATAATAAATCCAAATAACAAAATAAAAGCTCAAGAATTGATTACGAAAAACCTTCGTAATCATAGAAGAAATTAAAGCTTAAATGAAATGTGGCATAAGGAAAACACGACTGAAATGTCAATATATATATATATATACATACATAATATGGACTTAATGGATTCCATCTATTCTATCACGAACTACATGGCCAATCTAATAATTCTATTGGATTCCACCCACTCTATATGAGCTGCATGAACAATCATTGTCCATAATTCTATTGGATCCTACCCACTCTATCTAAACTATATGGACAATCCTTATTTCTAGATCTGTTGGATTCCACCCATTCTATCTGAGCTGCATAGCCAATCTTCACCCATATGAAAATCAAGAACAGCAACATACAAGGCCACAAATCAATAATTATGGCTCACAAGGCCAAAAACATCATGCATAACTTAGCCAAAATAGTCAAATAAAATATAATGGCACACAAGACCAAATAACAACAATGGCACTCCGACTGTTTACATACTCAACTATGCCGCAATTCATATAATATTATTAAAACAACATTCGTAATTGGCCTTCGGTCTCAAATCCATCATATATATATATATATATATATATCAAATCACAGTAGGCCTCTAGCCTCAATCACATATATATCACATCATATGGGCCATTCTCTAGTCTACCACAAACAAGGGACCTTCTTGGTTGTTGGTTTCTAATGGCCTAAAACATACATAAATGAAAGCTTTTTTCCTAAGAAACTTGCCCTAAATCTATGCATATCAATGACTAAACAAAGTACCAAAATGGAAGCTAGAACGGTTACCTTGCAAGCCTTTGATTTTTGAGGAAGTTGAAACCCAAAAGCATGAGCTCTCTTCAATTAAAACCCTTGTAAAATTGCTTCCATTTCAGCCATTTTCGTGCAAGGAGAGAGGAGGAAAAAGATGACCCAAAAATTATTTAATTTCCATCATTTTTAATTATAATATTTATCTTATAAATATTATAAAATAATAGACAACTCATGTGATACAACCAATCTCATTCTACATGGATGATCTTATGTCAAATTTGCAAATATAATCTTTGACCAAGAAAAATTAATTAAAAATATATAAATTTATATATTAATATTAATATATCAAATGTCAAAATTTCATCCATATAAATTCTAACTCTTGTCAAATTCTCTAACCATTAAAGAATTTAATAATTAGATATATTAATATATTTTTTGAATTTTTATAAACTCAAAATTATGGTACATTTATCATAATGCCCTTGATCAAATTTATATATAAGGGTAAAATGGTAATTATCTTTTAAATTAAACACTTTAATATTTTATCTTTACCTTCTTTATGGGAATGCTCAGGGAATTAGGTGGATCGTAAAGGTTCACCTAATGTCGAACACGTCAACTTTGAACATTTCGATCTCGAATATTTTGATACTCAACGACTATGGTTAGTGTCTAGCTACGCGCCATAATTCCTAAGTCAAGATGAAGAAGTGTCTTTATCAAACCTCCAATGATTGCATATAACATATGGGTAATATCCCTCCGTTGTCATATCCTGATCGAGTAAGGGTTCATAGTCTGTTAAAACCCTAATCTCGATGTCTATACGAATCGTTGATCATATGTCATGATTGCTCTGGTCAGAGATTTAAAATTCGAGCATCATATTGACATTCATTTAGGAACTCAACTTAGACAGAGTTAACAAAAACTCTTAGTCTATAGCGTAGTCAATAGATCCCTTCTTGACTGTCAAACGAACACCTATACAAACAAAGCATACCCAAATCGGCTTCTTGTATAAAATGTGATTAGCCCTGCACGTATACACCATATGAAATATACTCATCTCTATAAAATTTGATTCTAAATGTTTTAGGTCTAAGGATTACATCGTATACTATTATAATTTATTGATAAATCATTGACTACATGCATACCATATGATTTATCAATATGTAGTCCAGTTCAATAAATAGTTTAAAAACTATAAATCCATACTAATGCACTTATGATAATACCCATATTGTCAGCCTATATATATCATCATATGATATCATTAGGAGGCAACTAGTATGCTTACTATGTGATATAGTTGCCTAATCTATGTCACGTACATAATTTTATTTAACAAGTAAATGAAAATATCTTGACTATTCACATACATTCTTTATATACAAGCATGCCAATATAAAGGAAACAGCTAATGTATGTGAATAAAGAACAATTCTTTCATGACTAATCAAAATTTTATATAAGATCACTAGCCCTGAAATCGATAACACGAATGGTTTTTAGAGCATACACTAACAATCTTTCACTTGCACTAAAGTCATTCACTATAGTATCGTATACCCATCTTCCTAAGATGTAGATCTAGCTATTTTAGTGTCATCACTCTAGTCAATAGGTCAGTCACAAATTACTGATCATATTTTCTGTATTAATGTCTTTTCATCTCCAATGAGTTTACTCAAAATGTGATACTTGTGCTGAATATGCTTAGACTTTTGGTGTGCCTTGGTTCCTTAGCCTGTGCAATAGCTCCAGTAGTGTCACAGAATATAGTTATCGGATAACTTATATTAGGAATAACATCAAGTTCAAACTCGAACTTTCGCATCCAAACAATCTCTTTTGCTACTTCAGAAGTAGTAACATATTCAGCTTCTGTAATGGAGTTTGCTGTGATAGTTTGCTTAGAACTTTTCTAGCTCACAACTCTTTCATTGTATACAAAAAAAAAAAAAAATTGAATGTAAATTTTCTATCATCCATGTCAAACTAGAAATCAGAATTTGAGTATCCCTATATACTCAATTTCTGAGATCTAAAAGACAATTAGATCCTTAGTCCTTCGTACGTACTTGAGGATCGTTTTGATGGTTAACCAATGTTTTTCATCAAGGATAGCCTGATATCTGCTTGTAACATTTACATCATACATAATATCAGGTCTTATACATGGTATGGCATACATCAGGCTACCCATAGCCGACGCATAAGGCATACCACGCATCCATCTTGCCTCTTCATCAATCTTTGGACCAATATCTTTAAAAAGATTAAGACCATGATGAAAAGGCAGGAGACCTCTCTTAAAGTTCTCCATACTAAATTTCTTCAGTATCTTTTCTATATACACCTTTGGGATAATTCTATTACCCTTTTCACTCTATCTCTATAGATGCAAAACCCTAAAACATAGGTCACTTATCCAAGGTCTTCCCCATTAATTTCCCATTAATATTAAAATGTCCAACAAAACTTCTGGATCCTAATTGAGGGAGTGTAGGATTCAAATTAAATAATGGAAGTTAATTTTAAATTAGAATTTAATATAACTCTCAAAATGTTTGAGTATTATATTTTTAAATTGTTAAAATTTAATAAGTCAAATTATTTGATTTATTAATTGCATATCACTAACAAAAGTTTTCTAATTCTCTTCAGTTTCTCTTATAGATATGTGATATATCAATAAATAAAAATTGTCCAACAATGTTCTCTCTAGTATCTATGATAATAATTTTGATAGGATTAAATTTTTTGAATTACCTAATAAAATTGAGAATCATTCTTGGTTTGGGAAAAAAAATTGGCTATGTCTTGGTAGCTTAAATGCCACTTGAGTTTAATAGTAATACGTCATTTGAGGAGGATGAAGTATTAAACAAATAGCATGAGGATAATCGATGAGTTTAAGGTTATTTGATAATCTCAATTAATAGAGAGCTACAAACTGTGCACATGGATGTCTTGAGTGTTTGTGGTATATTTCTTATTGTACAAAAGTGTACAATGAGAATTATCAAATCATCGATTATGTGTTGTGTGTTTCTCTCCTTAGTATAAGACTAAGAGAATGTATTCCACCTGATGATTATGTTATTGAAATGATTAATATCATTGGGTGGTTGGACATTTAGGGTAAGGTTAAGTTGAAACACCTCAAGGTGAATTTAATTCTCTAGTCCCACCCTCGAAGTTATAAATTATTTATAACCAGTTATATCTTAAACAAAATTGAGTGAACTTTTCCTAGTGGCTTAATAAGTTTCAAGAGTTCTATTATTAAAACAATTGAGGAAAAAGACAACATTATGTCTGTATACCCTCAGTTAGTTAGACTAACATAAAATCAAAGAAGTAACAATTGCTAGATCCAAAAGTTGGACCTAATAATAAAATAAAGAACTTTATGAAAGTTTATACTAAGACTGGAAAAGCTATGATAAAAGGAAAAGTTTCCTCTATGATAATGAAGGAAATTAGAAGAGTAATTGTTCTTTATACCTCGATAGTCTTATAAAAACTTAAAAAGGTTAATATGTCCTTAAAATGAATAAATGTTATTCATTAAAACCTATTACTGTTATGAGAATTTAAAATAACTCAAATTTCATTTTAAGAGTAAAAGTAAGAAAGTTAAGGAATTATTAAAACTTATATAAAGAGATGTGTGTAGACCATTAGGTACCTAAGTAAGTGATGTACCTTCAAACTCGTTAACACGTGTATCACGCAAAACATAAAAAGAAAAAAATGATTGAATTTGAGCAATTAAAGGAGAACATAAGATGAAATCTTTATAGTTTCTGGTATTATGTGTTAAAATAAAGAATAGAAATTAAGGATGCCAAAGAAAGAATTTTAATATTGATAAGTATATGATACCACAACATAGATTCAATCCGTAGTCACCACGCTCTTTTGGCACCAAGAAACGATAAGACACTCAACTCACTCTTTTGAAGAAAAAAATAAATATTGAGAAAGAAACTTGCTCAAGGTAAATGATTAAAATTCTTATTCATGTTCTCAATACATTCATAAGGACCCTCTTTATAGAGAGGGTTTACAAGCATAAATTGCTAGAATTACATAGAAAAAAACTCTAGCTATTCTTAATTAATATAGGCTAAACAAGAAAACAAATTATTCAATATTAAATGCTAACAATAGGTGCATAATTAGTGGCAATTAACCTTATTAGGTGTTCAATCAATTAATTCCCTTAATTACCTATTTTGTCGTATTCCCATAAGATACATTGAACCTGGCACAAGGTTTGTCCATTTTCATATGTATTCTGGGATTCTTCTATCTCACATAGAATTGGATGTCAAGCCCACTTCCAAATGTTTTTGGATGTATGCTTTTCTTAGCTTGGCTTGATTCCATGAGAAAATAACTTAGGCTGCTTAAATGATGCTCCTTGTAATTAGTCCTTCAAATCTAAAAATAAAATCTCATTAATTTAAATATTATGTGTAAAGCCCAGCTAGTAAGCTCAGCCCTTAGCTCTTTTGCTTTTAGATGTATAAGAAGTCTATGATGCACATCATCTTCCTCAGGTTGGTTTTAATTTGACCTCAAATCAAGAGCTTCAAAGTCTTCGAAGTATGGAGAAAGGTTTTTATGTTGAACATGGCTGAGACAGTATACTCCCCTACTAGGTCAATCTTATAAGCATTATTATTAATTGTCTCAAGCACTTGAAATGGTCTATCTACTCATGACATCAACTTTGACTTTTTTTATCTAAAAATCATTTTTTGTGCAAATGGATCCATATAAGATCCCCCGAATTAAACTAAAATGGTTTACGATAACAGTTTGTAGTATTGGCATACTTTTTAGTTTTTGCTTCAATATGCTTCTTGACTTGCTCATTCAACCTTTTTACAAGCACAGCCTTTGTTTCACCATTTGGATTCACAAGCTCATTATTTGAAAGAGGAATTAAATTAAAAGGAGTTAAGACATTGAAGTTATACACAATTTTAAACATTGAATGCTTAGTTACACTGTGGACACTCTGATTATAGGCAAACTCCATATAGGTTAGACAATCATCCCAATCTTTTAGATGCTTGCTTCAATAGTCCTCAAAAGCATCCCCGAGGTTCAATTCACAACCTCGGTCTAATCATTAGTTTGTGGATGATGTTATGTGCTAAAAAGAAATTGAGTCCTAAGTTTCTTCTAAAGTGACTTCCAAAAATAGCTAAAGAACTTTGTATCTCTATCTGAAACGATGCTTCTTGGATTGCCATGAAGTTAAACAATCTTTTTGAAAAATAGGTCGGCTATATGAATAGCATCATCTGTTTTTTTGCAAGTAATAAAGTAGATCATCTTTGAGAAATGATCTATGACCACCATAATAGCATTTCTTTTATATTAAGTCTTTGAGAGCCCCACCACAAAATCCATGCTCATATCGGTCCACAGATGGTTAGGAATTGGTAGCATCATATAAAGCCCATGCTTTCCTTTACAGCTCTTGACCCTTATGCATATGGTACACCTCTCTAGAATTCGATGGATATCATGTATCATACTGAGATAAATAAAGTGTTCCCTCACTATTTCATAGGCTTTCTTCTCACCGAAATGACTAGTTAGGCTTCCACTATAAGCTTCTCGTATAAGCAACTCCCTTAAGGTATACCTCAGAATGCAAAGCTTGTTACCTTTGAATAAATATCCCTTTTACTTGAAATAGCCATTAGTAACAACTTTGTCATCACAATTCAAATAAATAAAGGAGTAATCTAGGTTGTTCATATAAAACTTTTTAATCCAAGCAAACGGGAAGTTATAAATGAAATGAGGCAGTGCATCAGTTATAGTATTTAAGTCTCTTTTTTTTATATTTAATCATGTGCGAAAAGGTCTTAAAAAACTCTACTATTTTGCATGTTGACGATTAAGCTTTCCTTAGCTTTTCAAGTGTTTAAGTGATTTATAACCAGTGTGGATAACAAATTTTCTTGGCAATAAATAGTGTTGTCATATTTCCAATGCCCTTACCAATGCATAGAAATCTTTGTCATAAGTAGAATAGTTCAACAAACCTTCACTCAGCTTTTCACCAAAATATGCGATTAACTTTTGCCCTTGCATTAAAATAGCCCCGATTTCTACTTTGGAATTGTATTTAATCTTAAACATCTTCTCAAAGTCTGAAAGTGCTAAGATAGGTGCATGCTATAGCCTTTCTTTGATTTCATTGAAGCTCTTCTCAACTTCTTCTCCCCACACAAATCGAACATTTTTCTTAGTGATTTTAGTGAGGTACTATAATACTATTAAAAAATTTTATGAATCGACAATAAAAAGATGTCAAACCATGAAATGACCGTACCTCTGAAACATTAGTTGGTTAGGCCATTTTTGAACTACTTTGATCTTTTCTTCATCAACTTGAATTCAAAGCTTCGAAATAATGAAGCCTCAAAACACCATTTAGTGTTAACAAAATGAGCACATCTTTAGATTCCTATAAAGCTTTTCACGCCTTAAGTGTTAGGAAATCGAGGTATACAAAAGACAGTGGAAACAAAATTTTGATTTCCTTCTAAGGATCCATACGATAAACTAGTGTCTCATAAAATAAACGAGTTTAAAACTCGTACCTTTGATGAATCACAAGTATAAATCTTCATATTTGCCTCTATGGTATCCACATAAGCAGGATGAATCAAATTCTAAATGCTAACCCCTTTTCATGTTTTTCTTTGTGTTTTTTGTTTCTAATGCATTTTTCTTTCACTTAAACAGAATGGAAATCAACCCTAGGCACACTTATTTACAATGTAATAAAAGACTCTTTTATATTGCGTTTTAGGGTTAGGGTATAATGACAAAATAAGCTCAACATTCGTGTTAGGCTTGGCTTTACTCTTAAGGCCCATCATTTATCTTATGCATGGTCTTACTTTTAAGGCCCAATGTATTTAATAAAAGTTTTTTTAACCAACATCCTTACCCTAACTTTATTAAATAGATCTAGCAAAACCCTAATTGACATAAAGTTTCCACAAATTAACATAAATTCATCTCATGAATTTATATTTTCAATTTTTTTCGTTCTAATGTACTACCCAATAGGTTCCCGTAACGTTGGTAATGATATCAAAATTTAATTTTAATATCAAAAATCATGAGCAGTGTCTAGCAACACATCAAAAACATCCAAGTAACGAGAATGTGAATGGTTCGACATCATATTTTATCCCATAACCAATGTTACCATGTAATTTTAATTCTTTTGTCCTTGATTTCTTAATTGAACACGAGGCACTGATTATGTCATCCTTACAAAGTTCAATCTTCGTATTTCTTTGATATCCTAAGTACAATTATTTGATCAAATGAATCAATATCATATATTAATATATTTAAGTATAGTCATGTATTTTAATAATCATACTCAATCAAAGGGGCCTAAAGATATCACTTTCGTTATATAGAATGGATAAATTCTATATTGATCAAATATATCCATCTACATGATTTATGATATATCTAACTATTTTTTTTATAGTCTATCTTACTACGAATGATGTTTGAAAATATCAAAATATATCATTCACTATATTGGAAACAATAATGATCTTAAGTCAAAGGATCATGTATAATATTATCACTATAAGAATCATTTATGACACTCATACAACAATCCATGTAACATTCTCGTGATGGGTTAATCCAATATATTAGTTCACTAACTTATACCCATGTGTTGACTTTATACTCATATCATGATACATTTCATGTCATCATCAATCCTATATATACTAGTCGTAATGTATTATTATTATCCTATCCATAATAATACTTGACTAAGAACATTTTAATAATAGTATTCAATTAATTAAATCTACTATACTAAGGGTATTATTACATTTATTAAATACACAGATATGTAATAACACAGATATATATATATATATAAGGGGAGGAAGGGAGGTGCGGATATACAAAAATTTTACATGGGCCTAATATTAACATGGGCCAGGAATTTACATGGGCCTAATAGTTATATAAAATTTTTTCAAATTTTACTTTTTTCTTAAAGAATACTATATTTGCATGAGAAGTCCCCAGGAAAGATTGGTCAGTCACACGGACAAGTTAAATACTAACCTCCTTAGATAGGATTCTTTTGTAATATAGTAATCTTGGATAGTTATCGTATTCCAATATCTTTGACCAGGGTTAAATTGGTTCATATAAGACAAGCACTATGTCCCTAAAATAGGGATACCTCCGTCTTCTGGTAGCCTTTTAACCTACTCACGCCTAGGAATTAAACTTCAGTATGAGACCTACTTTTTTCTAGGTTGCGTCTAGTTTATTCCTATTACTTCAGTTTAACCTAGCACAAAGTTAATTCGTTTCCTACCTTAACCCGTACTATTGGAATTTGAATATACTATTCAAGATATTATTATTTACCTGTTTTTATACAAACATTTACTGTATGACTAAAAATTGATCAAATAAAAATACTGTACATATTTAAACAAGTACTGTACAAATTAGAATATCATCACAGTATGCAGAACATGCTTACTCCAAATTTTATAGTTTTAGTTCTTCATTATTTTTGTGAAGAAGCTTACACACGAGAATACTCAATCGTGGTAAGAGGGGGATATTTCAACTGCTCAGAGGGACCTAACCATAAGCAGAGGTTGCGTCT
>JAVXUL010052417.1:0-10541 GCA_035590515.1 Trichilia minutiflora
AAAACTTCAAGAGGTTCTTGAAGGAAGTGGATGTAGGCTTGGGTTGAGCCGAACCACTATAAACCTTGGTGCAAATTATCTCTTCTCCTTATCCTCTATTTGTATTTGCTTTTTGAGTGGTGAAAATTTATTATTGTGAGAAGTTTAGTTTAAAAATTTGTAAAACCCAATTCACCCCCCTCTTAGGTTACCCTAGTGGGATTTCAAGAAAAAGTTAGAGTTTACTATTTACACTTAAGTAATTTCAACGATTTGTGAAAACTTAAAATTCTTAGGGTTATTTTCAACCCTTTAATAAGTATTATAACTCTACTGATACATTTATTATATGATTTAGTGAGTTTGATTTTTGGAACTATTGTACATTCACTTTTTAATTAGACTCTAATTGAATAAATTCAAATTTTATTTGCCTTAATGAGGAAGTAGAGTACATGTGTATGTTGTTACATTGTTGAAATTGTGAAGTTGAAAATTTAAGTATAATATTCAATAAAGTTTAGTTAATGTATGAATGGGAATTTCTATATAATTATTGATTTATCATAACCCGATTAATTGAAATAAAATAGAATTGTATAAATATAACGAATATTCATTTTTTTGAGATTAGACTCGATTTAGCCGAAAATGTGAGGGATTTGATAATTTGAGTATTGAATCGAATTATAATGGTCGTAAATGGTTTTGATATCAAATGAGGCACTTTTAGGCATCTTTCATGCATGGTATATTGAATTTATGAGAAACTATTCTTAATTTTATATATATGTTTATTTTAGGTATTGATGATTTAGTTCGAGGATCTCTATTGCAAGGAAACCATCGAGAGAATGATTCATCATCTCGTAATTATGAATGGATGTTTTTTTTATTCTCTTTTCTTCTTTGAATGTTGGTTAAAAATAATTATATGTTTTTTTTATATATTTTAAAGAAATCAAAGCTTGTTTATGAGTTGCATTGGGAAGCGATATGTGGTTGAAATTGAGAGGAGGAGGAGGTCTTATTTGTTTATGATGATTTTAGTGTATTTTGTAGTATGTTTTATATGTTTATGTGATTGAGTTTAGAGGCTGACTTGAATTGATTTTATTGATCATAATTGTCTTATTTTCACATGAATTTTGATGATAAGATATATATAGATATAAATGTATTATGACTTTGGAAATCTAAACATAACCAAAAAGTTAATGTTTTTGTTTTGTTATTGATATGACATTGAATACCAGTTTTCATAAATTTAGCCTTGTGTTTTATAGTTTGTTGGTTTTGGAGCTTTTGAATCATTACTTTTGATTTAGATCATATGGGTCGATATTGGATATAATACTTGACGAAATAAAAATTGTCCTATTTATAAAAATCTAATAAATCATCGATAATTCGATATAACGATATCTAGCATACTGTTATCTATTAGCTTTATGAGGTAAATATTTTTTTAGAGATAAAAATCTAATAGGCCACAGAGTAGCTTTACGAGATGAGAATTATCCCTTATAAGGAGATCTAATAAATTATAAAGCAGTTTATACTTTCATTTTAAGATTTGATATTTGATAATTTATTATTGAGATAAGAATTATTTTATGTAAGTTACATGAAATTTAGTAATATAGTTTTAAATAAAGATTCTATTTAATATAATATATTTTTTTACAAGTTTATGATAATTATTACGTGGATCGATTTCTAGAAGTGTGGTATTACAATATGTGATAATTTTATAATATTATTATATAATATTTTTAATATAATCTATATAATAATAATGATGATGACAATGATGTAATACTATAATTTTAATTTATATTACTAAAACAATCCCTAGTATCATAATTTTAAATAGAAAACTTTTTGTTTCAATATTATATAATTGCAATCAATTTAATATCTTTGAAGGTTATATATATATATATATGAAAAACTTTAATATACTCAACTTCAGACAGGCATAGAAGTAACCGTCACGTGAGAGGGATATTTTAGATAAAACTCATGGTCTAATTTTCTAAACGCTTCAACAGAAAGAATCCTGGAACTCGAATTCAGAACAAACACAAAGACAATCGTCACTTATAAATTATTAATCATCAAGTCATCTCTGAGGGTTAATATCCTTGAAGTTGCTCAATAACATTGAGATATTCATTCATGCATTAATCTCAAATTATTTTTATTGTATTTTATTTTTTAATTCAAATAATTCACATTCCAATTGATTAATTTAAAATTATTGTAGTTTATAAAATAATTTATTTTATTGTATTAAGAGAAATAATTAGCTATCAAAAAAGTAATTAAATTATTAAAAATATTGTGAGATTTAAAAATAGAGTGTATGTATTTAATAAATTTTTGTATTAAAATATCAATAAATAACGACATTGATAGACAGATATATACTTAAATTGCTCATTTACATCCTCATATTTTTTTTTTCTAACTCAATTTAATAATAATAATAATAATTTGACCTGATAAAACGAAATCAAAATAACTTAATTTGATAAAATTTTTGATACTTTGTATATAGAATTGATAATTTTTTTAAAAAATATAGTAGTGTTGTAATTGATAAATTAAGATTAAAAAAATATAAAATATAATTATTTTTTTATTAAAATAAAAAATTTTAAATTAATGTTAAATAATTTAATGACTTATTTGATAAATTGGTTTTAAAAAGTAATCACCCTCTAACTTCTAAAAGTAATTTTTAAAATTCACTAAATTATGAAATAAATAAAATTTAAAAATTAATTATATATATTATTAATTACGGCTCATTCATTACTTTCACAGTTTTTATGACATACGTAATCCCCAGCCGCAGTGGAAATTCAAAATAAACAACCAACACCGAATTCATCTCTCTCTCTGTTTTTTTAAGAGTTTTAATTCTTGCTTGATACTATCAGCATAATTTGTTTATAGATTAAACAAATCAGCAAACCGTAGTTGACAAATTCATTGTTTCATCCTGTCCACGTGACATAAGATAACACCCACGTGACGTGACGACGTGAATCACGGCCACCCGGCTTTCCTAACTAACGAACATTCCAAAACAACAAACAAAATAATTATATAAAAGGAATAAATAATTTTCCTAAGAAATTTTTAAATTTTTTAAAAAAAATTACATTTATTATACGAAAAGAATAAAAAAATTATTAAATAATTCATTTGGTATAATTTTTCAATTAAAGGAACGTAACCCAAATTAATTTTTATCTTATTAAAATAAAATATATAAATTATTTTTTTTATCTTATTAAGATAAAAAATATAATTATTGTAAGATAAGCTAATCTTTTTTTATTAAAAGTAAAATAACTTTTTAAAAATTAGTATTACTTTTATTTATTTTTATAAAATAATATTAATAAATACTATACAAATTATATGCTTAAATTCTATAAATTGGCTTTTTGAATATTTGGAGACTATGAAATTAACCAGAAAAAATGATATCAAACAAATACATTAAAAAAAGAAAATGAATCCAAATGAGAATTAATCAACCAAAATTTTAATAAAAATCTTAAATTATTCAATGGTTCTAGATCTTACTAAACTTATTCAAACTATCTTATCTGCAAGTACTATCACATAAAAAAAAATAAAAATAAATATCACACATAAATGAAATTTGAGTGATAATGATTGATTTTGTTGTTTTATTTATTTCCAGTTGGTATGTTGGTGTTGCTGGCTGGGTTGTCCTTGCCATTGCCAGGCCACTTGGAATCACGTTTATTCAACTTGTCCGTGTAGTTGACAATCAAAGTCAATAACTTCAATTCTTCAACTTATGTTCTATCGACTTCGACTCGTCGTTATTGTTATTATTATTATTATTATTATTATTTTAATTAAAATAATTATTTGCCCTTCATATTTCGTTTAATTTCATTCTACCAGCCAATGGTAAATACCTTACCTCCTATACTTTCAACTTCAAGCAATTATAAATACCCTTACATTTTTTGTTAAAATGTGATAGATAGGTAGGTACCCTTAACTTTAAGAAGTTGAAAATAATGACCAATATTTTTTTTTTAATTTTCAAAAATATCCCTTAAAAGTAATGACCAATATTTTTTTTTTTTTATTTTCAAAATACTCTTTATATGTATTTTTGTGACAAATATCGTCTAAATGTGAAATTAATAACAAATACTTTTTATAATTTTAAAAATATATAAAATTTATTATAAAAATACATAAAATTATATAAAATTTTTAATTTATAAATTTTTTGTCTTCAAATTAGAAATTCTATAATTAAAATTTATGTATTTTAATTTTTTTTTCAAATTATAGATATTATAATTAAGTTTTATATATTTTTAATTTATAAATTTTTTTATGTTATTTAAAATATAAATTTATAATTTAATTTTTATGTAATTTTAATTTATTTATTTTTCAAATTATAAATTTTATTAATTAAAATTTATATATGTTATATATTTTAAAAGTAATTTTATGCATTTTTTATATATAAAATCTTTATGTTCTTTAAATTATAAATTTTATAATTAAACTTTATATAATTATTTATATGTATTTTAATTTTTTATGTTCTTCAAATTATAAATTTTATAATTAAAATTTATGTATTTTATATATTTTTATAATAAATTTTATTTATTTTTAAAATTATAAAAATTATCTATCATTAATTTTAAATTTGAGAGTATTTATCATAAAAATATATAAAAGATATTTTAAAAATTATTATCATTTTTTTAATTTAAGAAGTGTTTGTAATTGCTTGAATCTATAGCAGCAGAGTATTTGTGGCTCGGCTCCCCTTCATTCTACCCGTAATTTTATAAAATTACAATTTATCCCAAAAGTGAAAGGAGTGGTTCGTGTTTGTTAAATCATCTTGAGGCTGAAAGTTTGTGAACCGGGAAAGCGTGGTAGTTGTTGGAATTTTGGGGTTCACACCTAACAGTTTATTTAATTAATGAACAAAACCAAGAAGACTAAAGAGTGGTCGGTGGTCGTCAATGGCGTTTCTACCAACTCCAACTGCCATAATTCCCGTGAGACCCAGGGTAACTTAACATTTCTCTCTGCTTGATCATCCTTTTACCATTTACTGTTGGTAATTTAAAAATTTAAGGTTGAGGTTGAGGTTGTTCTTTCATCAAAAATTGTTCGTTGTTTTTAAAATTGGTAGAAAGGGGGCTGTCCTGAGCTTCCAGATTTCTTTTTAATCGTTTTAATTAGGGGCCATAATTTTTTTTTTTTTGAAATAGATTGGATTGATTATATTGGATTCACTGGGTCGAATAAGATCTGAACTAGGGCTCTTTTGTGTGTTTGCTTTTGCTTTCTGAAGCAGAAATTGTGTTTAGCTTAAGGTTTTTAAGGTGAATAAAGGCCAGGTAAAAGAAGTTCAGAAACACTTTGAATTTTAAATTTCTTCGATATCCTTTGCTTGGCTGATCAGAATACTGTAGGAAATGATAAAAGCATTTCAAGTATTGCAGAGTTAAAGAATGAATTTTTTGAAAATAAATTTGGTATTTTGGAATATAATTGAAATCTACATCAGAAAGATGACTCTCTGCTTACAGATTTAATTATATTATGCAATTATTTGAACCTTTTTGGGTTTGTAGTTGCTTTAAGATATCAATATGTATCCATTGGTTGAAGAATCATGTTTTCTATCATGGAAAATATTGTCCACGAACAAATATTGCATAAATGAAATTTAAAATTTTTTAACAATATCAAAATAAATATATATAGATTCAATTAAATCAAAAGTGATAACATTTATACCTTTCCTTACATTGATCTTATTAACAAACCATCTCCGATTGCTTCCAAATGTATTCAGACATCGGTTTATTAATAATGTTTCTAATTTAATGATTTGGAGTAAACTTAGGATTGCTAGACAATTATTCTAAGTTTCACTAAACTTAAAATACTAATTTTTTATATTTAAAAAATTAATTTTCAAAACCAAAAATAAAAAAACTTAAAGAACTTGATTTTCTATCATTTTTTTTCCGAGAAATCAATTAAAAACAAAGCAAAACCACTTCCATTCCATTCATACATTTGGACGTTCATGCTTTTGTTTATTTATCCTTGATTTTTGTTTTATTTTTAATAAATTAGAACATTAAAATAAATTGTGAAATATGATTGGTGAATTCCAAATTCATAAATAAATAAATAGATAATAATGCATTTATAAATAATTTTAAATATAAATAATAAATGATTAAATCTTCACTATTCATTTTATTCAAATAAGATAAGTGTGAATAATATTTTGACAGTTGTCAAAATATTATTAATTCAAAACAAATAAAATAAGAATTATAATAAACTACATCTATAATTAAGGATATTTTAATTATTTTACTTTATAAAAGCATTTTGATCATTTTCATTAAATGCATATTCAAGTACTATTAATGAAATAGTCGATAATATAATAAGGTTCAATACGAAATTTGAAAGAATTTAGAAAAACAAAAAATAAAAATAGATATCAAAAATTGAATGAGAATTTAACCGTAATAGAATTATAAGACAGAACGTGTTTGATTGAACGAATCCTTAGATTCGTTCAAAAGAATGATTTTAGTCGAACGAAAGGTGTAACTCGTTTGATTGAACTAACGATCAAAATATTCCAAAGAATCATAAAAATTACGTTCGAACCAATCTATCGAATGAATCACATTTGGATTGAGCGGATGCTCTGATTCATTCGAGTGAATAAATGATCAAAATTTTTTAGAGGGTGTTAGAATTTTCGGTCGAATGACCCTATAATTCGTTTAAAAGAAATTGAATTCGATCAAACGAATCGATCAATTTGTTTGATTGAATCACTCGAAAATGAGGGGAAATAACTATTTTTACTCTTTCTAGAAATTTTTTCTTTTTATAAACTCAAGAGAATTTTAGTAATTTCACGTCTATATTATAAATATGGGTCAATAGTAAAGGAAATCATTCTATTTTTCTTCTTCATTCCCCTCCCCACTAGTTTCTCTCTTTTCTTCTTTGTAACTTGTCTTCCTTTTGATTTTTTTTAGATTAATCAAAATATGATTTTTTGCCAAAATTCATCACTTCTCTATCTTCTTTACATGTTAGCAACTTCATTTCATCAAATTTGATTAAGAATAAAGAAAGAAGAAGTTGGGCTTAAGTAACTGATGTCACATATGACGATTATAAGCTTCTATCGATATCTTAGTGAGGTTATTAAACTCTTTTATACGTTAAATTTTTGTTTAAATCAAATCTATAATTTAGAGTTATTGTTTATCTGCAAATAATTCGACTTTTATGTGATGAAATTTTGCATTGTAATACATTATTTAAGATGTAAAATAGATGGGAATATGATTAGATAATTAGAAAACTCGCGTTTGAAAGAATTTTTTTTTTGGAAACCCGAAAACTCCAGACTATCAGCCAACACCCCGGGAGACGACACCATGGGGACCTAGGCCCTCGACTGCCCTTGAGCAGCGTCACTGAGACGGGGCCCAGACCCTTAATCAATAGGCGTCCGGCTCGCCCCAACTGACAGACGGTACCAAACAGCCGAATAAAATCGGGGCCTGGTTCCCTTGACGCTTCAACAGAGAGAATCCTGGGGTAGGAATTGAACCTGTGACCTTGAGGTCCTAAGTCCAACCCCCTCTCAAACCACCCCTGGGGGGGTTGAGTTTGAAAGAATAAGCTTTGTAGTGAATAGTATATAACCAATGCTTCGTTCGAATCTGTCATCTACGGAATGGTTTCGATAAATAAGGTCAAATAGTGCTAATTAGATTGTTAATCGAACAAATTATAGGTTTAAATCGACTTTAAATTGCTAAGAATCAATTAAATGATCAAAAAATAAAAAAATATCATAAACATGTAAAGTCGACTAATGACTAAAGGACATCCTATTAGTGTATGCCCTAGAATTATTCGTGTTATCAGTTTCAGGGCTAATGATCTTGTATAAATTTTTATATATTAATGAAAGAAGTAAATCTTTATTTACATGCATTTACTACTTTCTTTATATTTTCATACACTAAATAAAGAATGTATGTAAATTGTCTAAATAATTTTATTTAATTGTTAAATAAAATTTTAAATTATTCCCTATGTATGTGATGTTGATTGTGCGATTATATCACATAGTATGCTTACTAGTTACCGTCTAATGATATTATATGATAATATATATAAACTGATAATATAAGTATTATCATAAGAGCATTAGTATGGATTTATAGTTGATAAACTATTTATCGAAAATAATCGAATATTGATAAATCATATGGTATGTATGTAGTCAATGATTTGTCGATAGATTGTAATAGTATGCGACGTAATCCTTTGACCTGAGACTTCTAGAATCGGACTCTATATGGATGGATATATTTTATATGATGTATAAATATCGGACTACTCATACCTTATACAAGAAGTCGATTTGGGTATGCTTTGTTCGTATAAGTGTTTAGTTGATAGTCAAGATAGGATTCATTGGCTCGACACATTGGACTGAGAAATCCCGTTGCCTTTATTCGAGTCAAGTTACTAATCGAATGTCGATATGATATCTTAATTATAAGGTTGTGGCCACAATATAATATTGATATATGATCGACAATCCGAAGGTGTATCCAGATTAGGGTTTTGACAGTCTATGAACCCTTTCTTTTTCAGGATACGACGACAAAAGGATATTAATCACACGTTACGTGCAATCAAGAAAAGGTTTGATGAAGATACTTCTTTATCGTGACTTAAAGATTATGACGTATTGCTAGATACTAACCATAGTCGTTGAGCAACCCAAATATTTGGAGTCAAAATATTCGGTATATATTCAGACTGAGTCACAGTGAACCTTCATAATCCATCAAGATCTTCTAGTGCTTCTTCACATGAGAGAGAGATAAAATATTATCGAGAGAGAGCTAATATCCTTGTGATAATATAAAAATAGACCGAAATTAATACTTATAACTGTTATATGTATTACTACTCTTTAATGTGTTAAAGAGTTAATTTAATATAAATTACTTATCAAATTTGATAATAATGATTATCAAATAAGTTAAAATATCATTTTAAGGTAAAATGGTGAAAACTAAATAAAATAGTTTAATTTGGTGCTAAATAACCATTTTGTCCCTATATGATACATGTGAGTAATTTATTATAAATTATATATCTAAATTTACTAATAGTGATTATCAAAAATGTTAAAATAGGATTTTAATATAAAATGATAAAATATAAATTAAAGTGTTTAATTTAGATAAAAAGACCATTTTACCCTTATGTGTAAATATATCCAAGGGCATTATGGTAATTATATTATATATATAGATTTTGTTTAATCCATTATAATAATTTATTTGTTAATTAATTTGACCATTAAATGATTTATTTAAATGTTAAATAATCAAATAAAAATTGATTTTATAAATGGCCACAAATTAAACACATGTCATTTTATAATTGATTTATGAAATTGATTTTGTGTTTAATTTTAATAGGTCCAAATGTATGGTTGCACACATCTAACATAAGGGTGATTGTATCACATTAATTCTATTTATTTAATATATTTATTAGATAAATATTGATTAAAATAAATGAAAAAGAAATTGAAAATATATAAGATATTTTCTATTTTCATTTTAAATAAGAAAAATAAAGCAAAAATTGTCTCTCTCTCACCTTAAATTCGCCCAGCCATGGAAGAGACAAAGAGGATGGTGAAAAGTGAGGAGAGTTCATGTTTTTAAGATGGTTCTTCATCAAGTTTGACAGTATACAGTAGGCAAGATACTAGCCCTAAGGTAATCAAGCTTGAAAACCATTCATTTATGTTCTTAACCTAGGGTTTCTTGCTCAAAAACTTACAATTTAAGCATGATTTAGGTCATAGAACCTGGAAAAAACTAGCATACCATGTTTCTTAAAACATGAAAATAAATTTCCATGCCATGGATCTACGAATTAAATTGCATATAGATGAATGAAAATTTATCTTTATACCAAACAACCTTGCTACCTTCTTTTCATATTTTTGAAGTTCTAGAGAACTAAAATAGATCCTCCTCTATCTTGTGATGCCCTTGGCTAACTGATTTCCATTTTGGCTGTGTTAGATTTTGTAACGACCCGTATCTCATCCCGAGGGTATAATTGTCATTTTCTACTTCTTCCGTCCATACATTTGCATTTATTTTATGTTTTATGGGGTTGTGGGTGTGATCCTAGGCTCGTGTGGGGCCTATTAAAGTGAGAATTCAGATTTTGGTGAGTTCAGTCGACCGAATCGTTGGGAACTTTCTAAAAATTTATGGCTTCGGGTTCGGTCAACTGAATGTGAGGTTCGTTCGATCAGAAGTTTGCGAGCTCTCTGAGTACTATTCATGCTAATGGGTTCGGTCGATCGAAGTTACTATTGGTTCGATCGACGGGGTGGTTCGGTCGATCGATCTTTGCTTCGTTCGAGC
>JAVXUL010052449.1:0-25546 GCA_035590515.1 Trichilia minutiflora
GGAACCAGGGGCCCATGGATTTCGACTCTCGGTCCACCTCTGTCGTTGCCTTGGATAAAGAGAAGGGTATAATGGTGGAGAAGCCACCACTGGGCAAGGGACAGAAAAGGCCTCAAGACGACTCCCCGGTTGACCCAGCGACCAAAAAACTAAGAATTGGGGGATTGGACCCCATAAAAGCTGATACGAGCTTCTATGGGGATAGCAAAATAGCCGAGCTAAGGGTGGGTGACATCCCCGAGAAGAAGCACAAGCACTTCATCCACATGCTCGACTTAATAAACGATGCTAGACAGTACGTGACCCTACCCATTGTCGAGAAACTGGACAACACCGAGGACTTTGAGGTCATAGACTTCATGTACAGATGGGGTCTGAAGGTAAGTTCAATACTTAGTTTTTATTGCATGCTTGTAAGTCTTAAATCATTAACACTTCTCCCTGGTTGTAGGCATACTACCAAATGAAGCCACAAATAGAGGCTCGGAGAGACGAGAAGAGCAAAATTAAGAAGCTTGAGAAGGAGAATGCCTTCGCTCTCAAACAGCAGGACAAGACGGAGGCCAACCTGGTCATTGAGAGGACCTAATGGGAGGCAAAAGAGACAGCGTGGCAAAAAGAGAAGGAAGAACTTGAGCTCCAACTGGCCTCATCAGAGTCTGTGCACTTGGGGGTTAACCTCGAGAACGCTAATTTGAAGTCTCAGATGGTATTGTAGTAATCCGAGATAGAAATACCAAAGTAGCAACTGGTTGGGGAACCCGAGCGAATTCGAATTACAGTGGAAGCCATCGAGGCAGAGGGCGAGGCCTCACTCAATCAGGTCATAGAACTGACCTGCCAGACCTTTCATGAAAAGTACCTTGACCTCGACCTTGGGTGGCTCTACGAGGAGCTAGGGAGAGAAGTACCTGATTTTGGAGTCTGAGATCCAAAAGTAGGAAAGGAAACCCCTGTCTTCGGCACTACAACCAAAGAAGTCCACGTCGATCCTCCTGCTATAACGAGTCAGCCTCCGTCGAATCCTATAGCAGACCCGACACTTCAAGATCCTACAAATGTAAATAGAAACTAATAGGGTCGGATATTTTGTATAAGAACATATTGTAACAGTTGGATATTTCAATAAAAATTCAGTTCTTTATATTCTGTTATTGTTTTCTCTGAATTGTGCCATGATTAAATATCTGCAATGTTTCTCTGAGCATATAACGTAGAAAAATCCTTTTAAACAATTCATTCAGTTCGGTATGAATATCCAAACAACTCATCAGCTTGATGAAGACATCCGATCAAATGACTTAGAAAAAATTTCATCAAAGACAATGCTCGGGTTGATACATAAATATATGTTTAAATATATTCAAAAA
Organism: Trichilia minutiflora; assembly: GCA_035590515.1. Taxonomy (NCBI): domain Eukaryota; kingdom Viridiplantae; phylum Streptophyta; class Magnoliopsida; order Sapindales; family Meliaceae; genus Trichilia; species Trichilia minutiflora. Next base: position 1,371 of record JAVXUL010052449.1, read on the forward strand.
AAGACCCCGAGCATATAACTTAGAAAAATTTAAATTACTCATTTATATGTGAATATACAAAAGAGTAGCCATATGAACTACTGCTCGATTCGGTGGGAACATCCAACTAAATAACTCGGAGAAATTTCAATAACTTATAAAGTTAACTCTGTGCGGATTCCTATGTACCTCATTCATATAAAATATTATAAATAAATGAAATCGTCTCGGTATAGATATCTGAGTAAAATGCTTGGACAAAATAAGAAACATATCATCTCGTGTCAGATGATTCAAATAGAGTATCGAAGATAGATAAAATCGTCTCAGGATAGGCATCCAGATAAAATACTTAGGCGAAATAAGAAATATGTCATTTTGTGTCGGATGATTCAACTGAAATACTGGAGATAGACAGAATCATCTCGATCCAGATATCCGAATAAAATATTTATGCAAAATAAAAAATATGCCATCTCGTGTCGTATGATCGACAGTGATTATTTGAAATAGTACATATATTTATCACAAAGAGATAACAGCACAAAATCAATATATCATTCTCATTAATCATTGAAGCAAGGAAAAACATTTACAGGTTAGTCTGCTGAATGATCCGATCACAAAGACAAGGAACATAAGATAAATACAAATCGTAGACAGCATACAATTTTGAGTCCCAAATGATGTAAGATTATACAGAGATAAAATCGGGAACAATGTAATCCTCTCAGATATTCTCCCTTTATAATGAAGACGACTTAGCCTTACTGGTATAAGGTTTTCTCTGGACACTCTGGTACTTGCAAAAGAACTAAAACCAATAGCCAACCTCGGACGATATGGTTTATATGGCCTCAAAACGACGTAGTTCCATGACTACTAAATATCCTTATCTCAGAGACGACGTAGTCTCATTGGCATAAAGTCTTTTTGGGGATAACTTGGTCCCGATAAAAGATTCGAGTTCGATATCTGACCTAAGGCGATGTGGTCCATGTGGCCTAGGAACGTTATAGTTCCATGATTATTAAGAATGGAAACCAGTTACCGACCTCAGACGACGTGGGCTATGTGGCATCAGAATGATGTGGTTCCATGACTACTAAGAACCAAAACCAGTAGCTGGTCTCGGACGACGTAGTTCAGATGACCTAGGAACGACGTAGTTATATAACTACTAAAAACTAAAACTAGTAGTTGATCTCAAACGACAAGGTCTATATGGCTTATGAACATCGCAGTTTCATGACTACTAAGAATCAAAACTAGTAGTCAACCTCGAACGACGTGACCTATATGGCCTAAGAACGACATAGTTCTATGATTATTAAATATCCTTAGCTCAGAGACGACGTAGTCTCATTGGCCTAAGGTTTTTTAATCAAAAAATTGGGTTAGCTTCAATAACTAAAATCAGACCTGAGTAGAGTACTAGAGAGAGAGAGGCTCGGCATGTATTCTCTACGGAGCAGATGTTCAAGATGCTAATCGCGAGATCGGGGGACTTGTTATCAAAAAGATAAGGTTAAGGATAATATATCTTTAGTCTGTTTGCGTTCCATGATTTTTTTATTAGGGTGCCGCTCAGGGTTTCCAGTTTGTATACCCCTGGTCTGAGTATTTGAACGATTTTGTATGACCCTTTCCAATTGGCTCCAAATACCCCTTCACCTGAGATTTTAGTGTTAAGAGTCACCCGTCGGAGGACCAGGTCTCCCCTTTGAAAAGTTCAGTATCTGACTTTTTGATTGTAATATCGGGCCATCCTTTATTGATGTATGGTTACCTGAATCATGATCTCATCTCTCTTTTCGTCTAACAGATCCAACTTTAGTCTTTAACTAGCCTCATTCTTTTCTTCATTATAGTCTTGCATCCGAAAGATCGGGATGTCGATCTCCATTGGGATTATAGCTTCACACCCGAAAGTTAATAAAAAGAGGGATTCTCCCGTTGCTGTGCGGGGAGTGATTCTATATACCTAGAGGATCTCGGATAATTTATCAATCCACGCCCCCTTGTGCTCTCTGAGCTTCTTCTCCAGTGCCTTTTTAACCACTTTGTTATCAGTTTTAACCTGTCCGTTGGCCTGAGGGTGTGTTGGAGTGGCAAACCTTAAGTCGATACAGAATTTCGAGTAGAATTCCTTGAATTGAGCGTTGTTAAATTATTTTCCATTATCGACCATCAATATTTGTGGAACCCCAAAGCGATATACTATATTCTGCTTGAAAAATACGATAGTCTTTTTCTCTGTTATACTAGAGAGCGGCTCTGCTTCTACCCACTTTGTGAAATAGTCCATCACCACAATAATATACTTGGTGTTGGCTCGGGCGATCGAGAGTGACCCTATCAGATCAAGCCCTCATTGAGAGAAAGGCCAAAAACTCGAAAGGCATGTGAGTTCTTCTAGGGATTATCTCGGGATATCCTTATGAATCTGACACTGGTGACAAGACTTGACTATCCTAAAAGTATCCTGAGAGATTGTGGGCCAATAATATCCTTGTTGGATAATCTTGTACATCAATAAATGAGCCCCTTCATGACTTTCGCAGGTTTCGTTGTGGATTTTTTCAAGTACTCTGTTTGTCTCATCTGGTCTCAAATATTTCAAGTATGGCAAAGTAAATCCACTATTATAAAGTACACTATCAATAACAGCGTACCTGACTGCTTGGTTCTTTATCTTTTTTGCTTCATTTTATCATTTGGAAGCTCTCCATGCTGAATGTATGACTTTAGTTCCCTCATCCACTTCGAGACGAGGGTCTCTTATAAAGCAGTGACAAGGTCTTCTTTAAGATTTACACTCCTCTGCGCCAAAATCTTGATCAGCACAGTAGCTGAAGATTTTTTCTTAAATACCGAGGCTAATTTTGTCAGAGAATCGACCCTGAAATTTTTTATTCAGAGAAGTTGTTTAATAATGACGTTCTAAAAGACCTCCATCGATTTCTTGGCTTGAATCAAGTAAGCTTGCACATTGTCTTATCGAGCCTGGAATTACCATTCAACTAACTGACGATTAACTGAGAATCATTATATTCAATCAGCTTCCAGGCTCCTAAAGCCTTAGCCAGCTTCATCCCGTTAATCAGCGTCTCGTACTCAGCTTCATTGTTGATCACCTTGAAATCAAATCGTAGAGAGTACATGACTTCTTCTCTACCCGGCCTTTTTAAAATTATTCATGTTTCTCCCCTCTGAATGTTAGACGCCCCGTCTACATACATCTGCCAAGTCCTCTCTACGGTTCGAGGGTCAGGACTGTCATTTTTGTCTTGGATGCTGCTGACGTTCGAGACCTGTAATACGACCATCTGTTCCAAGACTGTGAGTTCCACCACAAAATCTGCAAGTGCTTGCCCCTTAATAGCCCTCCGAGACTTGTAATCAATGTCATATTTACTAAGTTCAACAGACCACTTTACTAGCCTCCCTGACAAATCAGCCTTGTGAAGAATTTTCCTTAGAGGTTGATCCGTCATCACAATTACACGGTGAGCTTGAAAGTAAGGGCGTAACTTCCTGGCAGCGACAACAAGTGAAAGGGCGAACTTTTCATGTGGAGTATACCTCATCTCGACATCTAATAAAGACTTACTGGTGTAATACACAGGTCTTTACACCTTCTCTTCGTCCTTTTTTACAAGGATAGAGCTGACAGATTGTTCATCAAACTCCAAATACAACTGCAAAACGTTCTCCTTCTCGGGACTCACAAGATGAGGAACGTGTGCTAAGTACTCTTTCAGCTCTCGGAAGCTTTGATTATGGCTCTCATCTCATTCCAGCCTCTTCCCCTTCCTCATCATCTAAAAGAAAGGGAAACATTTATCCGTGGCCTTTGATATAAATCTGCTCAAAGCTGCTAACCTCCCCGTCAAACTCTGCAGCTCCTTCATCGTAGCTGGGGACCTCAAGTCTAGGATGACCTGGACCTTTTGTGGGTTGGCCTCACTGCCCCATTCACTGACCTTATACCCGAGGAATTTTCCAGCTCCGACCCCAAATGAACACTTCTCGGGATTCAGTTTCATGTTATACCTCGTCAGGTAAGAGAAGGTCTCCTCTAAATGATTAACATGGTCAGAAGCCTGCATAGACTTCGTAATCATGTCGTTCACGTACACCTCCATGGTCGACCCTATCAAAGGCTCAAAGACTTTATTAACCAACCTTTAAAATGTGGCCCCGACATTCTTTAATCCAAAAGACATGATCGTATAACAGTATAGCCCTTGATCAGTAACGAATGCAATTTTAACCTGGTTGAGTTCATGTATCTTGATCTGGTTGTACCCCGAGAAGGCATCCATAAAGCTGAGGAGCCCGTGATCAGTCGTGGCATCTACTAACTGATCAATCTTTGGAAGGGGAAAGATGTCCTTCGGGCAAGCTTTATTCAAGTCAGTGAAGTCTACACACATTTTCTATTTTCCATTAACCTTCTTCATCATTATGACGTTTGCAATCCACTCGGGGTACTGAACCTCTTGGATAAACCCTGCTTTTAAAAGCTTGTTTACTTCAACCTTAATGGCCTCTCTTCTCTCCGAATTAAATGTCCGTCTTTTTTGTGTCATAGGTTTAAACTTCAGGTTTACCATCAATATGTGAGCTATGACCCGAGTACTAATCTCTGGCATGTCATCGTGGGACCAGGTGAACACATCTGCATTCCTCTTAAGCACCTGAATCAGTGATGCTCTATACTCAGGATCCAGGCAGGACCCTATCCTCATCAATCTCTCGAGTCGCTTTTCATCCAGAGTGATCGACTCTATTTTTTCGATCGGTTCGGGTGATGATGATTCTCTAAACTGATTTTTTCATCTATCCGACTCTTCTGAGTGCTCCTCCTGTCGATCGTCTTGCTTACAACCCTCAGTTTCTTTCTCCATGGGACACTTATGAATGTAATATGAATTTTGCGAAGGAGTAGCAAAGTAGGATCGGGCTTCCCTCTGATTCCTTTTCTCAATCTCGATCCCCTCTTCGGCCCTGAATTTTAATTTCAAGTAATGAACACTCTTTACTGCCTTCGTGGATTGGAGGAATGGTCTTCCCAGGATCATAGAATAAGGCACCTTCGGGTCCACCACTTGGAGCTCTACCATGGTGACCTTCTGGTATGGTTTGTCACCCATTGTGATCGACAACTGTACGGTTCCTAAAGGATACACGCATGACTCTTCAAATTCATGTAAGATGGTCTTTGCCGATCTCAACCTCAGGTCCTCTATACCCAAGGAATCCAGCGTCTCTTTAAAAATGATATCAGTAGAGCTCCCTGTACCAATCAAGATTCTTCCAACTTGGGAAGTCTCCACTATCATTATAACAACTAGAGCATCGTCATGAGAATAATGGACCCCATTCTCGTCCTCATCTGTAAACATGATTGGTACCAAGGCTATCCTCGGTTTCTTCTTTACACACACATTCAACACATGCGGCTCTATGTTTGCACTCAGGATAGAATTTTGAGCATAATTCTTCTTGGAATTATTTGAATTTCTAGCAAGTATAGGACCACCAATGATCATCATTATGTCATCATACCCCAGGGCCCGTCTCAGATCTTGGAGCCTCTCCTCCTCATGAGCTACAAACTCGATCAGGTAATTATTTCTGATCAAAACCTTAATCTGATTCTGCAGCTCGTAGCAGTCTTCTGTCAAGTGCCCCATGTCTTGATGGAACTCACAAAATTTATTCCCTACATCTCCTGAGAGTCTGTGCTTGATCGGACGGGGGTCCAACAACAATGTCCTCCGTTTTCTCACCTTCTCTAGAATTTGCGAAAGGAGAGCGTTCAGTAGAGTAAACTTCCTTTTCTCTTCCCCCTGCTCCACTTGTCTCGGTCTGTCCACCTAGGCGACCTATTTTGGATTATCTCTCCGAGGTGATCTTCGCTCCTAGAATATTGCTCCTCTCTCCGTCTGTCACCCCTATAGTACTCGGGAACTCTATCCCTTCCTCGATTAGCCTCAAAAAACTTTTTCCCATCACTTCTCCACCTCTTATTATCGGGCTTCTTGAATCGGTTATTGTCTCTTGGGGGAGTCCCTGCATGCTTCTGTTCCTTCATCTTCAGCATTACTTTATTCTCACGTTCTATCTCATCAAGTATTTTCCTCCAAGCCGCCTCATAGGTGCTCACTAAGGACTTACATATAGCATACCAGGCCTTGTCTATCTTAAGCCCTTGTCTTAACCCCTCCAGGGCCAGCGGGTGGTAGAAATCCCCCAATTCAAGAACCTCTTTGTGGTATCTTTTGGCAAAGCTCCTGAGACTTTTGTCATTTCCTTGTTTGAGCAGTAACAAGGAGCTCGGGGTCTTGTGCTAAAGACTGTACCTCTAAATTCTGTAGTGAATACATCATACAACTGCTCAAAACTCCGGATGCTCTCGGGAGTTAAACCCATGAACCACTTCCTAACTTGTCCTTCCAGGGTCAAGGGGAACAACCAGCACATCTGATCTTCACTCAGACCCTGGACGAGTATCATCTCATAAAAAAAGTCCATGTGTAGATTTTTCCACTAAACGGAGTAATGTGGGACATTTTAAACTTCTTAGGTGTAAAAGGTCACTTCATATAGGGGCCAGTCACTGGAATAGGTTCGGCCAGTTCACCTAATTAAAGGGCCCACCTTTTTCTTGCTTATTTTCTCCATCACCTTTCTTACCAAAGACTCTACATCTCTGTCCTTATTATCGGTCCCCTGTTCCCCCTCATGACACAGGTTCCCTTACCCAACTACCTCGATTCCCTTCTCTGCCTCTACTCCAAAAGTATCCTTATATCACTTAGGAGTGGGCTGGTATCATCAGGTATCTCTTGAACTGCGTTTGGGCTCCAAAAAACTCTTGTAGACCTAGGGTGATGCCTTTCCCGAGTAACGGGGGGTATTCATGCATCTTTAACCCTCACTCTCTTCGAATGGGATTCCTCTACAGCTTTATTTTTCTCTTTTTCTGCAATTGTATACCTTCTGGTCCTGGGTTGCCTCCCGACTCCTTCTTCATCCCTCATTACGGCTTCTGGTTGAGGGAAGTTGCTCTCCACAGTCTCATCTGGTACCCTCGCATCCTGCACATTGGCCTGTATCATCTTTTTTATCTCTGACACTTCTTTGACCAATATCTGTATCTGTCTGTCTTTCTCTATATATCGTTGTTCACTGTCTTGAAGCAGCTGCAATAGTCAGGTCATCTCTTCGATTTCTCTTGCATGGTTCGGTCCACATACATGCACCTCAGTAGCATTTGATCGAGGGCTCCCATACTTCGGGATTTCATACAAGGCACTATCAGCCCCTTCTGCAACAGTAGTAGCTTCCACAGAGCCTCCTTCTATGTTCCTACGTTCAGATACATGCCTCCTAGTCGAGTAGCCTCTGACGTTCGTCATCCTTGCTGTAAATAACTTGTTTGTTGGCTTTTTGTCTATTGTTCCCATAGACGACGCCAAATATTGATACAAGAAGTTGGTGTCGTCCTCAACCTCGAGCACCAGCTGATCTTCTCTTTTCGTTCCTTAATCTAAGACTGTAAAACACTGAAAACCTCAGGGATAAAGCTGGTTTCCTGACGAAAACCCTCCGATGCTTAAGTTAGAGAGGGTTTTACTTTTGTGTGTGAGAGTAGTGTGCATGAAAGCATGAAAGCATAGAATATTCTTTTTTGAAATCTGTAAAAAGTAATGTGAAAATAACATAATCAGAATAGAATGTCTTAGAATGTACCTCCCTTGATTTCTGGATGTTGTATATTGAAAGCATAGAAGTCCGTACCTTTGAACACGTGTTGCTGCATGACTGACGTGCCCAAAACAGTCTGCTGCAAAAATCAGGGTGTGTGAAAAACTGTGATATTGTTCTTGCCACGTCAACCTCAAGACCTCAAGTGTACGTTCCTCCGAATAAAGCCTTCAGTTCTTCCGAGAATGAAATCCCTTAGTTCTCGAGAGTCCCATATACAGCGGGCTATAACTTTGATGACACCAGAATGTAGCGTTGTGAAGGCCTGTATACCTCGAGCGCTCGCGAGTTCCTGCCATTTTATGTGGATTAATGTCAGTCCGATTCCTCGAGGCCGAGCTGAGAAGACCTGTCGTTAAAGACCCTTTTTTCGAGTGCGGATCAACCGTGAATAACTCGAAGGAGACCTTCTGATCAGTAGCCTTGGGCAAAATACCCGAAACGATCTCATTATCTCCTGTATGACATAGATAGCTCTCAGGATAACGTCTTATCAAGGGGTCTACTCGAAGATAATTATGTCTGTATGATGGGTCTGGATAATGGCTTGAAAATGAGTCTGGATCCATAAACTGGGTCTTAATAAAATACCCAAACAAAATTTAAATATGTAATTTGAGTATATATTTTGAATTTAATTCTATTTAATAACTTATAATTTAAATAAAATATCTAAAGAATGATATATTTGATTAGTATATTTAAAAAATTAATTGAGTGAAACTCATCCTTAAAGAGAAAATCTGAATATTTCAAATTATTAAAAAAAAATCGGTGTAATAAAATGAAACTATAAGGCTATTTGTCGTTATTTCCATTTTGTTTGACACCTATTTTTATATATTATAGTGCAAGTCTCGTTTATGGATGGCAAGGTTCCGGATCCAGTGGGATATTGCCATATTTGAATTAAGAGCCGGATGGAGAAAGACAAGCCTGGCCCTCGATTCAGATACAAATTTGAAAACTTTTCCACAGGGGTTGCAGGCAGAATCTTTTTACTCCGGATATTCGAATATCCGAATATTAAAAAAAAAATTGAATTTTTAGTTTGAGATTTTTGAAATTCAACACTGAACACGCTCCCTTCAACTTTCCGACTTAACTCATGAACAGTTAACAAAGTTATTTGAACTACTTCTCGAAACCATCCTATGGTATGGATACACGTTTGAATATTAAGGTGTTACTTGTTGGTAATAATGTATTATCGGCTTTATAATGTCATGGTAAAAAAAATTTTTAAAAAAGTATTAAATATTAATTTAAAACTAGTGGTTATGAGATAAATAAAATAATATTAAATATTAATTAAAAATTAATGAATATTTGTGAAATTAATATTTAAAAAAAATTATAATTTTGCGTCACCAGAGGTTAATTTTGACTTTTCATCTTCCACGACTTCGAAATCCCGGAAACCCCTGGAACCGGCGAAATTTCTCCCGAAAATAGGAATTCTTCTGGTCATCTCTTGCAAAACTGGTTTCAAATCGGTGTGTCTCTCCGATTAACAAACATGGCGACTGAATCACCTAGTTCTGCGCCAAAAGGTGAGCGCTTTCTCAGAGATGGGAAAAAAATTCACAGTTTTTCCTTAAAACTTTTTTAATTTCTTTTATTGATTGGATTTTTAAGTGTTGCTAATTAACTTTTCTATTGGCTTTGCTTCCTTGATACAGTTGTTGTTCATTTTATAGCTACTGGAGGTGCTCCTATGCTCAAGCAACCAAAGTTCAAGGTTGTTCTTTGATCATTATATTTGTTTGTTTTAGTAAAATTATGAATATTTTTATGGATTATACGTGTAAATCTTTCTGGGTGTTATATTTCTTGAGTTTTTGCATATGGATTCCTGAAACAAAGAGTAAATTCAAAGTTTTGAGCCATTTTCTTTGGGAAATATACGAAAATATCCAACTTTTTAAAATTAATTTTTCAAAATAATCATGTCAGAAAGATGTTAACCAAAATATCCAAAAATGGGTTTTTTTGGACGATTTTACCATGTTCAAAAGTTAGTGTTTTTTGTTATGCACTTATTCAACAAGGTATACTTACGTTCGAAAGTATTTTTTTGTCTATGTTCCAAAATTTAGATATTGTGGTTAACATTTTTCTGACATGGTTATTTTGAAAAATTGGTTTAAAAAGTTGGGTATTTTCGCATATTTCCCATTTTCTTTTTCTTTTTCTTTTTCGTTTGGGTATGTCTTTGAATTTGATTTTACGTATTTGTATGCAGAAATCAAGTTTTTGAAATCCTTAGTGGCTTTTGCATTTGGGTGAAAATTTTGTGTGTATGCTATTGGGAAATATTTATGTTTTGATGCCTATTGTAATTTCTATGTTTATAGGTGTTATTGCTGTTGTAAACTCTGTGATTGCCTTTAGAACTGGTGCGTTTCGTATATAATTTTTTAAAAATTCAAATGACATTCTCAATAATGTACTGGAAATTGGAAATTGGTTCCTTCATGAAGTTAGGTTTATACACTATTGGGAGCAATAGTTTGCTCCGGTTATTTATACGAAATATCAGTTTTGATTTACTTCTTTTGCAACACTTATACCATGCTGCATTATAACTTCGTCAATATAGGCCCTTCTACGTTTCCAATAATGTTTTAACCATGAAAAGTGAGATAAATTGTAAGGTTTAATGGAAAAAATGAATAGTAATAGATGAAACATGATTGGAGGTACTTAAACTAAGTCATGTCTTAAGGTGCATCGAGAAAAATGGTGTAATTTAAGCTAAATATTTCATGGGTTTATATGAATTCATCTGTAGCAATTTTTTATCTGGAAGCCTGATCTTTTCCAAACAGAAAATCCTTGTTTTCAAGTTATTGTTGTCATTGAAATTCACATGCTTCATATTCTCGGCAGATATCTGTAGCTGACAAGTTTGCAAAAGTAATTGAATTCCTATGCCGACTACTTGGGAGGGAGTCATTGGTATTTGTTTTTTAAAGTTGTACCTAATAAATTGCAATCTATAGGGTTCAAAGCATTAAGCCTTTCTATATCGTTTTGTAGTTTGTGTATGTCAACAGGGCGTTCTCACCAAATCCTGATGAATTAGTAATTGATCTCTACAATGTAAGCTCCTACCAACTTTTTCCACTTTCCCATTTTGGGTGATAGATATTTGCTATGTAATTTTGTGGCCAAGGAATTTATTGAATTAAATATTTAATTGTTTTTTTTTATACCTGGTGATGATTGCACCAATATGCATTAATGAAGTAATGGTAATTGTGTCCTGAATCTTTTATAGGACCGTAAAATTTGCACTTAAATACTAATTAATGGCTTGAATCATACATGGTTTATTCTTCATACCCATTAAAAAGAATTTGTGTCTGTTAGTTACTTTGTTTTACTTTGATACTGGGAAAATCCATTTTTTGAACTGTAGCATCCTTAAGCATGTTATTTTGTTTTTGATACGTCATTTAGGCAGAGGGGAGGAAACTGTGAAGCCTTGATGTGCATGCAATGGTTTTCAGTAAATATCATGTTGAAAGGGCCATATGTCTAAATATAAATTTACATGTTTGTGTACATTTGTTGGTGGTGGTGGTATTCCATTATTCATTGAAATCCTGTCCCTCAGTGTGTTCTTGAAGGCGAAAAAAATGCATACATTTGTCTGCCTGTGATCTGAGCATATTTGCAAAGGGAAGTTGGGCGAGTTAGAAAATGATGTTTTATCTTCTGTTGAAGACAATTACTATGCACTTATGTAACCCTGTGCTGCAGCTGTTTCAAGATTTATTTGCAAGTGTTATTTGGTATTTCAAATGTAATTAGTTGAAAATTGGATTGAGTTAGTGTTATCTGTCAGGGAGAGGAAAAGGCTTTTTTTAGTTTTCCCTGATGTGCAAGACAGGGATGAGATTCATGATGCTTCTATATATATATTTTATAGCTTCTTATAAATTATAAAACTGTTTTGAGTTAAATATGTTTTCCCTTTGTTAAGATGTTCCCACCTGACTCAAGTTAGTTTTAAATTTTCTGATATAGCCACCGATTTTCATTGCTCAAACCTTGGTTTGCTGTGACTTATCCCTTACTGGTTTGACTTTGCAGAATTTTGGTTTTGATGGGAAATTGATTGTGTATTATGCTTGTTCCATGGCATGGGGCTAACTTTCTATAACTGGTCCGAGGATATAAAATTGTTCATAAGGTATGTACATGTTTCTAGTTCATTCAATATTATTTTGTCTAATTTCTAATTGTTCTCATCAGTAAAAAAGTTTGAAATGTATCACAAATAATTCCCTCTAAGGTCTCATGGTTTTGCCATTTTTCCATCCCTAATCTTTTATTGGTGCTGCTTGTGTAGAACTCTCAAGTTTTCACTTTCATAACAGCAACAGGACATTATTTGCTCGTCTACTGAAGATTATGATTGGGCGGACAGATTGAAAGCAGAAAGCTCAGATGTTTTTGAAATTCATTAATTTTTTAAAAACTTTTTTATTAAATGTTAAATTACTGCATTGACAGTACAGATTGTGACTTAGTTTGACGTAAAGATGATGTCACTGTGATATACAAATAGTTTCCCTCATTCCCTTTTGCAATTATTGTTGTCTGTGCTTGCCTTCTGTAAGAAAGCTTGACCTGATTAAAACTCTGAACTTGAAATACCGCAATGTTGAAGATGCTCGTCTGCTTACATTTAATCACACAAAAAAATATTTTCCAGGTGTTTGTTGAGCATATCAAGGGGAGTAAATTGTTTAATTCACTCATTATAATAATTTCGGGATATAATAAATGATATCGATAAAATTCAAATTCTCTTATGTATGAGAATAGTTCTTCTTACGTATGAGATGAGCTATTATTCCTACAAATCTGTCTGACTGGATCTGCAGCCGAACAAACAAACTGATTTTGAAGGAATTTAGCTCAGCATTGAATGCATTAAATACCAGTGCAGATTTTACTGTTTCTCTGACCAATCTGTTAGTTAGAACCTAGATTCCTGTAAAATGAAGTTAATGTTCTTACTAGAAATTTGACAGCCATGAGTACGACCCACTTTCTGATATAGTTCATAAGCTGCTGCTTCTTGTTCGTTATCTGACTATAATTGGTAAGTTGAATTAATACACTTTCTACTGTTATTCCTATGGTTGAATTAATGCACTTTTCGATTAATCAAACCTAACATTCCAGAAGGTCATAACAACGTTTCATTTCACACAATGCTTCAGTTTCAATACTGTTTGTTGTATGTAACACGTGTTACCTTTTCCTTTACTAAGGGGTCTACTACTGATCACGTGTAGGAAGAGAAACGAGTAGTAGGGATAATATGAATCTTCTGTCTACAATAATGCGGACAAAATCCTTCTCCATTTTTATTATCACTTTGATGATGTTTTCAGTGTTCACATCACTCTCCACTAGCAAGAGAATCTTATAAACATTTGAGAACTAGGAGCCAAAATTTTCAATGTTTAAAAAGCTTCTGCTCTTCTTTTGTTAGTGTCCATAATTATTTCCTTTTCTTTGGGCCAGTTGCTGCAATCATAATCTTAAAGAAATGAAACAGAAAACAAACTTATACATTGGGAAATTGACAGATTCTCTGATTGTTACAGGGAAAACAAAGCAGTTTACACTTTCATGAAGTTATTATTATCACTTAAAGCTTTCATCATACTCAAGAAATCTGCTAATCCATTCCAAGTTCAGAGGATCTTCATTTGAGAAATCAAAGAATTCTTCAACATTAAAACCAACATTGTTTGATTCTTGTCCTCCATTGTTAGATGTTGAATTGTTTTGTTCTTCTCTCAGAGTTTCTGCATTAACTTTCTCCACTTCTCTTCTTTTTTCATTTCTGTCTTTCGCTTGTTGTCTTGTTGCAGCTCCATTTTGTTTCTCTTTCTGATTTATTTTCTTGCTCAAATGAGAATTCCAGTAATTCTTTATCTCATTATCTGTTCTACCAGGTAACCTTCCAGCTATCAAAGACCACCTAAACAAAGAACATCAGAGGAATTCAATCAGAAAGTAAAATAAATTAAAATTATATACAAGTGAAAATTAAGGTTAATAATCACCTGTTTCCTAGGAGTTTATGAAGCCTAAGAATCAAATCCTCTTCTTGATCAGATATATTTCCTCTCTTAATATTTGGTCTCAGATAATTCATCCATCTTAGCCTGCAACTCTTTCCACATCGATTGAGACCTTCAAAAATCAAAGACCGGTCAATCTTTTTTTGACCAAATAAACTGTAATTTCATCAGATCATCATCTCAAACTCAAAACGAGTATATAAGATGAACAAGTAATACCTGCTTTAACTGCAATGGTTTGCCATCTTCTGGGACCATGAATTGCAATAACCTCAGCCAATTTTCTATCTTCTTCGGCAGTCCAAGCTCCCTTATTGAATTCTTTTGTCCTAGTACTACTCAAATTCCTCTTGGTTTTCACTTGATCGACTTCCCTTTTGATAATTGACTCTTCTTTCACAGCCTCCATTATCTTTTCCTGTGCTTATTTGAGATAAACAGAGAGAGAGAGAGAGATTGCAGAGCTTAATGAATTTTGCTTCTTTTTTCTAAAGAGAATTGCTTTGAATTCCCTGTGTCATCTACCCTTCTTGGTTGGGAAGAAATCTCAACTACCACTTATATATATATAATGAGCTATCTTTGGTCTTCTTCTTGAAAAAGACATTGAGGAGCATGGGCATCATGATTGAGTAATGAAAGAGAGATTTTACAGCCAAGCCTACTTACATGCAACATGTTACTACTATTGCTACAAAGGCTGCTGAACGAAAAAGGATTTTTCTAAGAACGAGAATTTCATTTTAGTCCCTAATATTTTGTAAAACTTTACTTTACTCAATTAGTTCAAACATCGTATCACAAACATACTTAACGTTTCACCTTTGTTTAATTTTAATTTTTAGAATCAAATTTTGTTAATTCAATTTGACCAAAGTGGAAGGGGTTTTATTTTAAAAAATGACGTCGTTTTCAGCCTCTTAAGAGATCATACGAATTAGATGAAAATAAAAAAAATTTAATTTTTCTCTTATATGTATGTAATGAATAATAGAAACAAATAAATTATATAATTTATCAGATGGGTATAAACTAAAGCCTCGAATTTTGCATTAACAGAAGTTCACATGAAAACAAAAATGAATTTTCTATTAAGTGGAAGCAAATAATTAGTACAAAAATATCATGTGATTCAGTGACAAAAATTAAAAATATGGATTATTTATTAATTAGTGTGCATAAATACAAGTAAAAAAGCGATGTATTCATAAATTATAATAAACTATGGAGTCGTTGTTATAAAAGTCTGTGTTACAATGTTTCGATTATATAATACAATTACAATAAATTCATCGGAAGAAGTTGAGCATTGAATTAATTACAGCAAATTATTTAATGCAAGTGGGGAAATTATCAAGAAATGTTGTGATTATATAATATAATTTACATCAAATCCGTTGGAAGTGGGATCTTCAAATCTAATTTACGATAATCTCGATTTTATAGGTTGACTGATGAATTAATTATTTAGTAATTTAATGATTAATTTATATAATTAGAGTACGTTATAGTCTTAGCCTAATTTGTTATAAAGGAGATCTGTGGATTAATGGTATTTAATAGTATGGAATAATTGAAGTCAGATTAAAAACCTGAAACATTAGGCTTTTTTGTCAACAATATCATTTTAACTGAGAAAATTAAAATTTTACAAGAGATGTGAGACTAAAGTGAAATTTTCCCTTTTCCAATTTTATAATTCCTAGTGCACACAGACCTGATTTTGTCTGTACACGTAAAAGGAAAGAAAAAAGAAAGAGATGATGATGTATACATTGCAGAAAAAATTGTCAGTAGATCAGATGGCTGTGCTGGAGTAATCGCATCATCATCAATTGTGACCCGTTTGTCATCTTCTATTTTTGGGATGGTAAATTTCTCTTTTACACTTAGTATCAGCTACTATCTAGCAAATTTTGAAAAGTTGCGAAAGAGGGTTTTTCTTTTTTAATTTGATTTTAAAAAATAATTTTATCATAAATATATCATTATATTTATAATAAAACTCTAAATTAATAAATTCTAACAGTAATTAAAATGAAATATTATTAAAATTTAAAAAAAATTAAATAAAAAATAAAGAGGATAGGATAGAATTCGATGATATATATTGTTGTATTAGATATGATTAAGTCGAATTATTTATATAATTTTATTATTAAAATTAAATATACTTAATTGTTAATTTAATTTAATTAATTTAAATAAATAATAATTTAAATTTAATTATTACATATTTAAATAATTCTTTATTTATAATTTTATGTAATTTTTTTGTTAAAATAAATTTTATTAGTCATTGTCTTATTACTATATTTTAACAATATAATTTATCAAATACATATGAATTACTTTTAAAATTTATAACACTTTCAAAAATAAATTTTAACAAACACTTCCTTAATTCTTTCTCCAGTTAATTTTATTAGAAGCTACAGCAATTTCATGCTTGCGCTTGATCCATATATCTACTTAATATTTTTATTAAATTACATAATTATTGTAAAACGATCGAATGCATAAATTAAAACACATTGAGTTCCTATTTTTCTTGTGAAAGAATGTGGTGAGATTTTAGTACAAGAAATGATAGATTGCTCATGACAAGAGCACTTTTTTATTTTTTTTTAATCCAAAATTTAAAAAAAAAAAAAAGAAGCCCCTTTTGTTCGTTCTTATCAAATCATTACATAAGCAAATTACCCACACCATGAATTTTCTAGCTAAGACATTGTTAATTGTCGGCAAAACATTTGTTTTAATTGATCAAGTCAAACATAAAGGTCAGATTACAGTACAATAATTGTATAATAAAATAATAATAATAATATAATAAAATTTACCCCATTGTAAAATGATTTGATAGGTGAATTAGGTTTAAAATTTATTTTTAATAAAGGTATTAAGTGAAAATAAAGAATATATATAATTAATTATCCTATTATATGTCATGAATAAGAGTGACAACGATTGCATATTATAATTAAAGTAAATAATTAATTACTATAAGAGTCATGTTATAGTACAACAATTGTACATTAGAATTATAGCAAATTCATCGAAAATGGGAGCGTCTAAACCTAATTTACAAAATTTTTATTATGTAGATTGACTGCTAAATGAATTATTTAGCAATTTAATAATCATTATAAAGGAGATCTATAGACTAAGATATCTTTAATTATGATATTAAATTAAGAAAGAGGGAATATTCTTTTCATAAACATAAAACGTTAAAGAAGAAAAAAAATAATATCGAATTCCGAGATCGTCACAAGATTTATTCAAAGGATATATATTTTTATTTGATAACCTATGAAAATATTAATTAAATTAGGAAATAACTTATTAATATAATTTTTTTTTAATAATCAACAAATCACGTGTTAATTATTATTCTCTATCCAACAATAAAGAAGGATTAACAAGAGTTGAGATTAGGTTAAATTCTAAATTCTGGTTTTAGGAAGGGATTAAGGGCTATGAATATTCAATATATTAACAAATAAAAAAAATAATTAAATTAATAGAAAAATATGCTTTAGATACAATTCCTTAACCTACTTCTAGTATCCTCATAATTTGGAATTATATGGCATGATAATATTCTTTGCCACCCTACTCCTCGAGATTATACATAATATATACCATGTTCTTGTTGATTAAATTCAAGCCATTGGATTAACTTATCATGCATAAACAAGTATTGAATTTTCTATGAAGAGGGGAATAAAATAAGTGTGTGTGTGTGTATGTATGTATATATATATATATATATATATATATATATTACAACAGAATTTATTTAAACTAACAAAAAAATGAAGGAGATATGATACATTCAATGGTTGCATAGGATGAGCCCCTACGTAAAAAAACTAAATTATTCCTCTATGATCAATTAATGAGGAATTACGATATAGATATGGTGGGACATCTTGTATTAGGTTAAAGATTATTTCTGCTTTCCAGCTATAGAAGGACATGGAATTTTGTCCAAAAGTTATCATAAATATTCACAAATTCCTAGGAAAATTAATTCAAGGAGGGTCCATAACATAAATAATGAGAAAAATTAATTGTTTGTTAATTGACAACTTGTTCTTATATGCACATATAGAGAGAGAGACATGTTGTCATTATATATAGATAGGGTGGCTTTAATAGGTTAGGCAAATTAAAAGCTAAAACCATAATGTGAATGAATTATTTATTTGATTAAAAGCTAATTCTGATGGTATGTTTAAAAATGTTAAAGGAACTTTGGCGACAATGTATGAAGATTTCTTGGCAGAGATTATGACGACAATTAATTCTAAGTTTTTGTTTTGTACCATGACCTTTACGTTATTTTTAAAAAGTAAAATTAAAAAAATATATTTAAGAATACTTATTTTTAATAAAATTTATAATTTTTATATTATTATTTAAATTTTATTAATGAATATTCTTAATAACATATTAAAATTGTATATTTATTATTTATAATAATTTTTGATATTTAATAGAATAGTTAATAATAAAATTTTAATACATTAAAAAACGTAACTTCTCAAATATAAAAATTTCAAAATTTCGTTGAGGTGATGGAATTTAGGTTTTAATGATATTAGCCTTTTTTTAGGCTGTTTTTTTTTAATAAATTTAAAAAGAGTTACTAAATTCAATTATTAGCCCCAAAACTCACTGGCCTATTGAACAATATCTAAAATTTTTATTTTTTAAATTGGCTAAGAATAGAATTATAGAAAACGAAGAACTAAAAAGCATTTAAGGCTGAACAAGGCCCAGCTCTACAGTAAACATGAGGAGCCCATAAGGCATATCCACTAACTAGCAAAATCTAGGAGGCACCCTTTCATTTAATGGGTCTAAATTTACAAAATTTGTAAACATCATTTTACCAAGAGATGGTTTTATATTTCTAACTATTACACTTTTTTTTAATTCAAAATTAAATAGTTTAAAATAGAAAATATATTATTTATGAGTGTAACTTATTGATGATTGATTGAATTTAAGATATGTAATTTGCACGTATATTTAAGTTTAATTCTAATCAATTACTCGTTATTTAAATAGAATATCTTAATGACGATATATTCAGTTAGTATTCTTAAAAATTAGTTAGGTAAAGTTCGTCAATTAGGACGAGACTCGAATATTTTAAATTATTAAAAAAAAATAGTGAGAGATATATCAATATTAATTGTTGATAATATTATAATTTGATTTATTAATTATAATTCATTTTATAGATTTATAGTACTTCAAACATTTAAAATTAATATATTGATAATTTTTTTATGTATTTAATTATTTATATCATGTTTTGTTGCAGTAACCATTTTGAAGGAAAAGAAAAATGGAGAAACAGAGAAACGAAGATGAAATGTTCTTATTCTTATTCTTTTCAAAGAATATAAAGTTATCTTTCCTCAGCTCAATTTATCAACCTACCTAACTGAAAAGCAGCTGGTAGAATATATTGAGGAAGGATGGGAACGAGATCTAACTAACTGAATCAAAAGGAAACTAACAAAAAAACTAAAACTGAAAAATACAACTAATCTACAACTGAAATAGCAAATGGTCCACACGTCATCGTCCATGTCAACAAGCTTTATCCACGTCAGCAGCATTTTCTTAATACTCCCCCTCAAGATGGCTTGTATATATTGATGACAGCCATCTTGGACAACAATTGAATCATTCGGCTAACTGGTAGAGGCTTAGTGAACAAATCTGCCAATTGATATTGAGATGAGATTGGCAGTAATTTTATGATCCCAGCAAGCACCTTTTCTCGGACAAAATGGCAGTCAATTTCTATATGCTTGGTTCGTTCATGGAAGATGGGATTAGAAGCAATGTGAATGGCTGCCTGATTGTCACAAAACAGAAGTGCAAATGAGGGAGTCTGTACTTGAAGATCTCGCAGGAGTTGTGTCAACCATAAAAGTTCACATGCTGTTGCTGCCATTACTCGGTACTCAGCTTCAGCTGATGATCTAGCCACCGTAGTTTGTTTCTTTGCCTTCCATGATATCATAGCTTCTCCAAGGAATACACAAAAACCAGTGACTGATCTTCTAGAATCAAGACATGCTCCCCAATCTGTATCTGAGAATGCTTTCAGCTGAGTGTCTGAAGAAGATGAGAAGAATACACCCTGACCAGGATTGGATTTTAGATATCGAAGAACTTGATGAGCTGTCTCTAAGTGTGCTGTCCTTGGTTGAGAAATAAATTGACTCAAATGGTGAACAACATAAGTAATGTCAGGCCTTGAAATTGTGAGATACAGCATCTTCCCAATGAGTCTTCTGTATGCTGATGGATCAGTGAGCAATGTACCATCTGTGGCACTAAGATGCAAGTTAGAGTTCATGGGAGTCTTGGCAGGTTTACACCCGAGTAATCCAGCTTCTTCCAACAATTGCAAAGCATAATGTCGTTGGGATAGCACAATTCCTTTATGAGATCTAGCTATTTCCAATCCTAGGAAATATTTCAATGATCCTAGATCTTTGAGCTTGAATTGGCTTGCCAACAGCAACTTTGTTGATTGAATTTCTGCCAAGTCAGGTCCAGCCACTATAATGTCATCAACATACACCAAAACAGCAATGAAAGTAGAACTGGATCCTTTTGTAAACAATGAGTAATCAGACTTGGATTGAGTGAAGCCATGATGAATGAGTGATTGGGATAATTTGGAATACCATTGTCTAGAGGCCTGTTTGAGTCCATACAAAGATTTATGAAGCTTGCAAACCATAGGTCTTTCACTTGCTGAATTATAATGCTCCCCCTGAAAATGATAACCTAAAGGAAGGTCCATGTAGACTTCTTCAAATAAGTCACCATTTAGGAATGCATTGTTGACATCTAATTGCATAAGGTGCCAAGATTGACTTGCTGCTAAAGCCAAAACAGTCTTCACAGTGACCAATTTTGCCACGGGTGAGAATGTATCAATGAAATCTACTCCCTCTTGCTGTGTATAACCCTTGGCAACTAATCTGGCTTTATGCCTTTCAATGGTTCCATCAGCTTTGTACTTTATTTTATACACCCATTTACATCCAATAGAATGTTTTCCTGGTGGCAAAGAAACAACAGACCAAGTGTTGTTCTGTTGAAGGGCCTACAATTCATTTTCCATGGCCTCTTTCCATTGTGAAAACTTAATAGCTTGATGATAGAATTGAGGTTCAACTTGGCAAGAAACTGACAAGGCAAAGTGTTTATGTGTGGAAGATAAGGACTCATATGACAGAACTTTCTGCAGGGGAAAAATTTTATCAGCTGAAGTTGGAAGGTGTTGAAATGGTGTAGATAATAAATGACAATGGAAATCTTGAAGATATGAAGGAGGTCTGGTAGTTCTTTGAGATTTTCTAGATGGAAGTAACTGATTTGATGAATTTGGTGTTGAGTGTTGTTGTGTTGTTTCTGGTGAAATAGGATCAGTGTCAGCAGGTGAATGAGATAGCTCAGAATGGACAGAATGCTGGATGTGTGGAATTGACATATCAAAATGATCATTGGGTAACACTAAATCTGGAAAAGGGTCTGTCAAATTTTCTGCATGACTTTGTTGGTGAAATGGGAACACATTTTCATGGAAAACAACATCTCTAGACATGATAAACTGTTTAGTTTGAAGATCATATAGTTTATAACCTTTGATACCTGGAGGATATCCAAGAAAAACACAAGGATTGGCTCTAGGACAGAATTTTGATCTCTTGCTGGGGAGTGTAGCAGTAAATGCTAAACAGCCAAACACTTTCAATGATGTTTATTCAAATTCTCGATTATAAAGTAGTTCAAAAGGAGATTTGTGTTGCAACAATGAAGATAGGATTCGGTTGATCAGAAATGTGGCTGTTAATATGCAATCAGTCCAGAATTGAGCAGGCACCTGAGATTGGAAATACAAGGCTCGAGCAACATTCAACAAGTGCTGGTGTTTTCTTTCTACAACTGAGTTTTGTTGAGGTCTCTCCACACATGAGAATTGATGCAAAACTCCATTTTCCTCAAAAAAATCAGTAAATGCTAGCTCTTTTGCATTATCAGATCTGAAAACCTTTATTTTACTCTGAAATTGAGTACTTATCATCTTGAAAAATCGTGGAATGATTCTTGAAGCATCAGACTTATTTTTCAGCAAGTAAACCCAAGTGAATCTAGTGTTATCATCAACTAAAGTCAGAAAATACCTATGTCCAGAGTATGATAATTCATGATATGGTCCCCATATATCACAATGCACCAAATCAAATGCACATTTTGCTAAATGATTGTGAGAGACAAAAGGTAGTCTTCTTTGTTTAGCTAATGGACAGATATAGCATGGAGGTGTGTCAATTTTCAGATCAACACAACTCAATTTATTTTGTAAGGTGTGCAACAACTTGTAAGAAGGATGACCAAGTCTATCGTGCCAAGTTTGAATTGAAACATTATTAACCTGTGCTGTCCGTGTGTCATTACCAGAAGTCACTGAACAATTGTCTAGAATGTACAAATCTTGAAACTTGTTACCCTTGCCAATCATCTTGCTGGTACTGGTCTCCTGGATGATGAAATGGTCATCAAAGAATGTGACTTGGAGCTGAGAATCATTGATAAGAGCACTAACTGACAGTAGGTTAACTTGGAATTCAGGTAGAAATAATACATCCTTCAGTAACAAATCATTATTGAGTCTAATATCTCCATGGTACTTTACGGGAATAACTAGTTGATTAGGCAAAGTCACCTTAGCATCATTTAATGGCTTTATGGAGACATAAGCATTGGCATTTGAACATATATGTCTAGATGCTCCCGAGTCAATTATCCATATCCTTGAAGAGTTAAACATAGTATTCATGTTGACAGAGAAGCATGTACCTGAGAAGAATGCAGATGCAGCAACATCTTTCTGGACTCCATGATCATTATCAATTGTTAAGTGATCAGAAAATATCTTCAGCAATTGTTGATGTTGATCACTACTCAGATTTTTAAGAAAACCTTCAATACCTCCAACTTTACTTTCTGAATTATCTGACATTGGCAATTGTGACTGATTAGAGACTTGGTTAACACTGGTATATTTGACTGATTTCTGTGGTCTTGATTTCGGTTGATAGCCAGGTGGATAGCCATGAAGTTTATAACACTTGTCAATGGTATGTCCATGAAAATTACAATGAGTGCAGAAAGGCCTTTCTTTCTTCTTATCATCATTTCTTGTCTTCTGAATTTCATTCCCTTTCGCAGCAAATGCCATTGTAGTTGAATGTTCCCTATTTGATGCAGCCTGTCTTTGCCTTTCTTCCTGCAATATTAAAGAAAAAACTTTGTTTATGGAAGGGACAGGATCCATTAGCAGAATTTGTGCTCTGACTTGAGCAAAGGATTCATTTAGCCCCATTAGGAAACACATCATGTATTCCATTTGATAGTGCAAGCTGAGTTCTTTAACTCTATTGCAGGAACACTTTCCACATATGCAGGAAGGTCTGAAGTTGCTCAATTCCTCCCATAATGCTTTCAATTTAGAGTAGTAAACACTGACTGAATTGTTTCCTTGATTAACTGTCATCAATTCTTGCTTCAATTGAAAAATCCTGGGACCATTACTCTGCTGAAATCTGTCCTTAAGATCTTCCCAAATTTCTTGAGCCGAATCTGAAAATATGAGACTTGCAGAAATTTCTTTGGAGACAGAGTTCAGAATCCAAGAAATTACCACATTGTTGTTCCTTATCCAGGAATTCTCCAAGTTTGAATCATTGCCATCTGGTTTCGGTATATCACCATTAATGAATCCAAGTTTGTTTTTGACAGAAAGAGCAATCACCATTGCACGGCTCCATGAAGGATAGTTATCGCCTGTCAGAGGTTGTGAAACTAATGCAATACTTGGATTATCCGAATGGTGAAGGAAGAAAGGACTCAGTGGATCGTCAATGGCTGACCTAGCCGAGACTGGATTATTCCATGCTTGCGTTGCCATACTGATTGATCCTCAAAGCCAAGAAAATTCCTTGTTGATCAGCAGAAAGCTTTGCTCTGATACCATATTACAGTAATCATTTTGAATGAAAATGAAAACGAAGAAAAACAGAGAGAGACGAAGATAAAACTTCTTCTTCTTATTTCTTCCAGAATACAGGAAAAAATACAAAACTACCTCTCTGCTCTTATATGGTTTTATTTAACCAGCTGGAAAAATAAGGGAGGTAGAAAGCATGGGATCAAAAACTAACAAACTGAACTAACAACCTGAAAACTAAAACAGAA
>JAVXUL010052450.1:0-10540 GCA_035590515.1 Trichilia minutiflora
TAAGTGCAACTTTGTTTAATGAATTTAACTATGAAGTAATCAACATTTAATTTTAATTCACATAAGGTCATTCATTTGTTTATTACATTTTAAAAAGGTCGTCATCAAAATAACTTAGCCATATTCAAACCATGATCAATCAGACCAATTTAATATAAGAAAATGAAGATGGATTTATCTAATCATATTCATAATCATTTTGTTCATCATCAAAAATACATTAAGTCATCAATATCTTCATGCTGGCTAAAAGAACCATTTTTTAAAAAGAATATGAAACAAACTTTAACAATTTTCTCAACCATAAAGCTTTGATTTCAAAGCTTCAAGTGATTAATTCGATCTCTAGATCTGTGAAGATCTTTTATGATAATAGTGCTGTCAAAGAATGTTTGTCAGCCATGAATTTAGTGAAAAAAAGGGAGTTGTTGTGATTGAAAACATTATAGTAGACTCTATGTTAGTTGATCATTTAACCAAAGGTATGATACCTATAACTTTTGAGCAACATTTTGTAAATATAGGTATCAGGGATTTATTGATAAATTCGTTTAGTAGAAGTCTGACATTATATAGATTTTCAGATATTTATGAATAAATAAACATTATAGTTGTTTATTGTGTTATTATTTGATAATCATCATTCATGTTTATTATGTCATATATCAGTTAAGATATAATATTAAACTTATACATGATAATTGCATGTAATATGCCTATTAATATCATATAAATTCTTGAAAACAAAGAAATTGTATTTAAAAATATGGTCTTGTTAAGGTTAGATTGGATATATCCATTGATACTATATAAGATCTTGAGAATAAATTTTATAGTAGTCACTGACATATAGACTCGTTGGAGTCTAATAGTTTTCTAATTTTATTATTAAAACATAAGGATGTGAAATTATAAAGAGAATTGATAAGATGATGATGTTATTTATGATTACATTAAGACATCATATCTTACTACACTACTAGTCCCAAGATCTATGTTAGTTTAATTGATAATATTTGTAATTATAGATTGATTGTGTTTCGATAATAAGATACATTAATTGTTATAGTCCAATATTAAAGATTAAATTGAACTGGATTATTTTGAGATGTTGAACTTATAACTATTATTTTTATTATGATCACATAAATGCTTTCTTTTTTATTAGCCTAAGAGTCTTTTTCAAGTAACGAAAATTATATATTTTCAAAATTAATTAATATAACCCAAGTGGGAGAATGTTAAATATTTGTGGGTTTACATTCATCATTATTATAATTTTTTTTTAATAGACTAATGGAATAGTTATTGAGTATATGGATCCAATCATGTAATCTAAAATAAATTGGACTTGATATCTTTAACCAGCTAGTTAGGGAGTTAGTATAGGTTATAGGTTATATCGAAATTTTTTATGAGAAGATTCAGTAAAAATCAATTAAAATATATTAAATTCTTTATCTAACTCCATAAAAAAAAAATATGAGTAATTAAAACCTTAGAATATCTTTATCTCATTGAAGAGACAGTCACATCCATAAAAAATAAAAAGAAAGACATACCTCTTAGAACGCTATATATATAGCTCAAATAAATATACATCTCACTCAAAATTTTATATTCCATATTCATATATATATATATATACAATGAACAAGTAAAGATTTCTAACAGCATTTCCCTTCGAACTCACTATAAATTTGGTTAAAAAGTGCTTCACCAATTGTTGCCCATGGCCCAATTTCCCATTATATTCGAAAATCCAATAATCCTACGTGTATCAGTGAATTTATATGCTCAATTTTTTTATTTTACTCCAACGGGGCCTTTCAAATGACTTGAGATCGATGTTTTTTTTCCAATTTTTTCAAAATATTTTTGGCAATTACGTCCACTAGTTTTGTCTCAGGCCTAGCGGATAAGAAATTGAAGAACAATGAGCTGAAATTGACCAGAATTAGAATGATAAATGACAGATTGTTTTTTCATTTTTTTCCCAATAATCTTAGATAGGTGAGTAAGTTAAAAGTACATACTTGATTTTTTGTAGATTCATATTCAGATAGATACTATGCCTCTGTCAATTCATCCCTCCATTTCTTAATCTGTTCAAGCTCAACAAATGCCTCTCCCAAACTTTTGATCTGCTTCCTCACATCGGATGGATGAACATGGTAGAAAATTGGTATGACGGTTTGGCTATTCCTTTGCTTGCATTCAAGAATTTTGGCGAGTTAATCCAAACACCATTTGGAAGAAACATAGTCTTTTGAAAAAATTAACTACTGAAATCTTTGCCCCTTCGACTGCATTCAAAAAGTGTAAACGAAATCTTCTCTCCTCTCTTAAGATCTCCATCAACGAAGGTCTTTATTTTTTTCCGACACAAAGTAGCAAAGAGATGGCTAGTAAAATTTTCCCTGGTATCCTCACCTCTGAAACCGTTTGGATGGAGGAGTAAGGCAAGATGAAGAAGCAGCAGAGCCATGAATGACTGAATTGGAGATGTTAAGAACTGAAACTGAGTGGATGTTAAGTGATTGGAGCTTTAGCATATATTGGAGACCACAAAATGCTAACAAGCCGTTTAATAAAAACCAGAAGCCCACCAAGAATTCAAATAAAATACTCCACTGAATCCTCCTCTACTTTCCTGTTTCAAATGACTGCTTTTTGACCTTTTTCCTTCAACTTTTCTACTGTTTTCCCCGTTTTCTTGTAGATTTCTCATTGGAAACTTTATACTTTTTTATTTTCCCAATCTCTTCAATGTTATATAAGTAAACAACAAATTAAATAACCCCGAATTCGAAAATAAAACAAACCTCAGCTGTTCTTGTTTTTATATGACCGACTATATTCATATTCATATATTTTAGGTATAATTTTTTTAAGCCAAACTCTAATCAGACCGAAAGATCTATTTTATTAATAATAAATTGAACCAAACTCTAAGCAAACCCAAAGATCTATTTTGTTAATAATAAAGAAGAGAACAACAAAAGCTAGGGATTCCAGGTTGGATATTTATAATTTATGTATAATATCTCTTAGTGTTACATATTTTGAAGAGTGGAGTGTTCGTAAATAGAAGTTTTGTAGTATCAAAAGTGTTGGCAGTTAAAAATTGATATTACTGATCACTTTTTTAACTTTACATCAAATCACAGCGTTAGCACCACAATCCCCAATGAAACCTAAAACTGCATAAGATTGTTGCTTGATTTTGTACTAACCAAACTATTGAGGAACCCTAGTGAAACTTCATAGATAAGAAATTGAATTACCTGTTGTGGGATGCTAACCAAATTATAAAGAATACTACATACAGAAAAACATCCACTATTTTCAGTTTAAGAACATCATCTAATCTGAACGTCACTTCCACAAATATGCATCGGAATAGATACTGCTTTACGGTTGATGAATGTTAACAGTAAGCAAAGACTACGCATCCGGTTGCAACACTTGTGGGAAACAATTTTGCAAAACTTATAAATAGAAGGCATCACAATTTTACAAAAATTAGAAGGAAATAAAAACAGAACAAAATAAAATTTGCACGCTCAAAGTATGTACAGTTGATTAAATAGCTCAAAAATACTATTCTAAAAATCAGGAAGCTTACTGAAACTTGATAAGGAGTGAAAAAAAAAAAAGAACAATTCTGAAGTCCCAAAAATAAATACACAAGAAGGGGGTTAATTGGGTTTAATACAAATTTAATGGCTAATAAAACAAATTAACTAATGAGCATAAGAATGAAAAGTAAATAATAAGAATGCAGTGATAATGACGAGAGAGAAATATACAATCAATTTTTATAATGGTTCAATTTTTACACCGACGTCCACTCTTTTCAGATGGAATTCACTCACACTGAAGTATCACTAATATCTTGATTTATACAAGTTAAGAGAAAATCAATATAATTCCTTTTTTATAGGCAAAGGGCAGTCGCTACAATCTTCTTTAATATGGGTGATGATACATCCAATGATTAATCTTACTTTATATTCAGGTGAAGAGCAACTCAAGATAATTGATATAGAAAGAAATATAAATGCTCTCAACAAAGTAGTTTTTCAATAAACTTTATGTGATAACTTTCTTTCTCTAAAAAATGTAAAAGGAATAATGCAATTCAAGGAGAGTAATTGCAGAGAGATAAAAAGAGTTTGTAAAAATAATAAAATGTTCTATTCTCGTACTAATTTTGCTACTAATCTCTTCTCTCTTTGTTCTTCTACAATAATGGTCAATTTTATACTCTTGATTTATTGTCTATAATGACTCTTTCATTTTGCCATTAATGAATGCATTTAATACTGCAAACTAACTGTTAGTTCTAAAAAATTGTAGAGCTATACTTTACTAAAGGGGTATTGACATTTTGTTTAGGTTTTTTGCGCAATATTTACGTCTTCGTTATCTGTATCAATACAATGCTTTAGGGGTATCAATACTTCATTGTAATCTACTTCTGATATTTACGCTTCGAGAATTTGTATTAATACATTGCCTCTTGTATCGATATTTGTTTCGTATGCGACCCAAATGTATCGATATGCTTTGTTTGATCATGTCGATATTTTGCTAAAGTGCTCATTTAGTGCAATTATTTTGTCATTTAGTATCGATACTTTCTCATGGGTATTAATACAGTCACTGTTTTACCTTCATTTCATCTTGGCATATCGATATCTTTGTACGAAGTATCAATACAATCAATGTATCATCTTAGAGTTCTCTTCAGTTCTCCTCAAGTATCAATATTTTTGTTTGGTATAATGATATTCATGCCTTCCCCAATTCTTATAAACCTGCACTTAAAATTTTTCTCCAATTTTGATTTAGATGTATACTATTTTCTAACGTAAAATTATACCATATTTTATTAGAAATTGAATCAACTTCAAATTAATTCGACCAATAATTTAACCAATACTCAAAATAAATTAACTTATGCACAAATGAATTTATATAAAAGACAATAATTTATTCATTATCAAAAACACATTAACATATCAATCTCTCCATTTTTTGATGATGACAAAACACTCAATGAAGTATATATACCAGTAACAAATAAATTCCCCCTTAATCTAAGCATGACTTATAATACAGAGAATAGTTAAATGCAAATTACCAAACATTGAAGAGTTACTGAATATCTCCCCATTTTTGGCATCAATCAAAGAAGGGAAACACCATCAGCAAAAACACAAACATAGAGAAAGAGAATACAGAAACAAATCAATTGGAGGTAATAAATATAGAAAAAGAAATATATTTATCCAATAATAGAAATGTTCATGAAATACATAAAAGGGTAAATAAAACAAGCCAAAACAAATTAATGGTGGGCATACAAGGCTTCTTCTTGCATTTAATACAGAATGTTAGACACGTCCCTAGAGGCAAAGAGAGAGGATGAGTTGTCATCTGAAACAAGAATCGATGGAGGAGGCGAGGCTGCCCAAATGAAGGTCTAATAGAAGAAGGAGGAGGAGGATACGAACGATAATGTGGTGGACCTACATGCAAATAATTATATGAAGAAGTTGTTGGCAAAGGAGGAGAACGAAGCATGAATTGCTCAACCTACCAGAAAGACTCCCGAGTTTTTGTTCGAAAGATTTTAACCATTAAGTCCAAATTATGGATTTAGCTAGTGATGGTAGCAAGAATAGTCTCAGCTGAGTCAAGTCTCCTATTGAGATTAAAAATGATAGTGTGTACTAAGGACTTGAGACTAGTCATGGATTCAAGTAACTCTATAAGCGTAGACGTGGTTGAAGGAGGTGAGGGCAACGAAAAAACTAACTGAGGAATTGGAGGGGAAGAACTAAGTACAGATGTAATTGAAGATGGAGGAGGTACAGGCTCATCTAAAGGTGAAGGTGGTATAGGCTCATCTTGATGCTAAAATTATGGTTGAGGTAGATCCTCATAAAGGTCTGAAGTACCAAAAATGTCATCATTTGATACTAGAGGAAAAATGTTAACTGGAGACTAGTCTTGTGGTGCCCAAGCCAATCTGGCAGTTAGGCATAGTACATGTGCTTGAGTGTGATCTCTCCAAGGGTTGTAAAGGGATCAAGCTTTTTAGAATGCATACCCTCTAGTAGTTGTGGATTAGTGCGAGCAACGATCTCACAAATCACATACCTATGATGTAACTGATGTGTTCTTGAAGTAGATGCCCAAATAATACCATAAATGATCCATACCAATAAATTTGGATGCCTGTGCTCTATAATACAGGCCATCCACTAAGAATCTGAAGTCCCAGATGGCTAAATCCAAAAGGAGAGTGAATTAAATATTTAAAAAATTTAAGAACAAAACTAACGTGTTCATGCAAGAATGTAGAGAGAGAGAAAAATAGAGAAATACACACTCGATTTTATAGTGGTTCGACTACACGTCTACGTCTACACTTCTCGATTGAATCTACTCACATCGAGGATCACTAACTCCTTATTTTCACGGGTCAAGTGAAACCCAAATACAACTCCTTCTTTCACAGGTGAAGGGCAACCAGAAATACAACTTTCTTTGAATGAATGAAGTGTAAACCAATACAATAAATCTTTCTTATCATGGGTGAAGAGAAACCCAAAATTAATTCAACAAGAATTAATTACAAAGACTCTCTAGAAGAGTAAATAATCAATATGCTCACTTTCTCTCACTAAAAATTAATTACAGAAGAATAAAACCAGAGAGAATGAAAGAATTTACAGAACGAATGTTTGATTGCTTGATCAGAAAATTAATGGCTCTGTTTTTCTTTCACTACTATGAAATCTTCAAATAAGTTTGTTTTTATATTTGCAATAAATCATCTCCAATGGCTCTCTTGATCTCCATTAATGACGGTAATAAATGCTTCTGAACTAGCCGTTACAGACTTGATTTCTGCGAAGGTATAGATACATGTCTCTAGGGTATCGATACGTTTAAGTTGTAGAGCTTGAAAGTATCGATACGTTAGTCATTGTATCGATACATTTTGACATAAAAATGATGATGTCCATCATGAACGTGTTGATGTAAGCCTCAGGGTATCGGAACGTTTGGAAATTTTTTAGGGGTATCGATACGTTTATCCAAGGTATTGATATGTTTGAGATATTTGATTAAGGTTTCGAAACCTTTTCACGTGAACGAACACCTCTTCGTCTTTAATGTATCGATACGTTTCCCAGGGGTATCAATACGTTTGAGTCTAGATTGAATGTATCGATATCTTTGAGCCAAGGTTTCGCTACTCGGGCTCTGAAATAGTACTGTAGCTTAAACATGTTGATACGTTTAAGCAACATATTGATATATTTGTACCTTGGTGAGCTTTTTTGATGCTTTGACTTTATTTTTCTCACCTACAAAACGTATATTCTTTCTAAAAGACCAAGTGAATTATATTTATCCATAAATAATATATAATCATCACATACATGCATAATTCACACTTGTTATTAATTTTGACATCATCAAAAACCAAGAACATATTAAAAATCAATATGCCAGCAATTTTATGTTATTCACCTATACATTAATCTTCCATTTAATATTATCATAAAAAAATATCTTGGGGTTATCAAGGACAAAGTTTATGAGTTAAATACGTCCGAATAAGTTCCCAATTGAAGTAATGTCATTGGAAACAATAACATTACATGATCAGCATGTTTTGTTTCTGTCAATGATTAGTACTCGATGTTAATAGTTGAGTGACGAGTTTCATGTCATAAGATCATAAACATGGATATTACACTTGAGAACGTATTACTGAATTTGACCAAACGTGATGAATCATATGAGTGATTATCCGCAGTTAATGATTCATCATACAGTCATACTAGCGTACCATTAGTCCTTCGACTTGAGATATCACGACCGCTATCTACAATGAGATGTATCGTTTACTTGTATATATTGCATTGGACTAGCCACGTCTAGTGAAAGAAGCTTGATGACAATGTGTTCTTCCTGTATGAGAACAGGTGATCTCAAGATGGAATCTACTGGTTCAGATATTTGAGTTTGAAATCCTAGGTAAGAATATCATACACGAGGATGAAAATCTCTGGTTAGAGTACACATTTTTGAAAATACATTTTCGGATATGCGGATATCGTATATAATTGATTTTCTGATCCTATAATTGACTTAGGGGTTTAACGATTTCATGGTCCGCACTCAATCGGGAGTTGACGGCAGAGAGACTTTACTACATCTAAGTACGACTATATGGGTTTATTCAAAATTTTATTCCTCGTGTTTTAAAGGCCATGATATCTTGCTAAAGGTCACTCATGATCATTGAGAACTTTGATTATAATGTATTGTATCAAAGTTATACAAATAAGTTCGTATCGACTCATATCTAGTTCACGGTGAACTCAGAAGGTCACACACAATAACCGCTAAGTTGAGGATAAATAATTTCATATTGATAAAATAAAATTTAGTTATTTAATATAAAGAATAAATGTTCTTGACGACGTGCTAATAACACTCGTCAATTCGAAAAATATTCTGATATTTTTTAAAGTATATCGTAAATATAATTTACGAATAATTGAGAGACTCAAAAAGATATATATATATATATATATATATATATATATATATAATACTTTACATATTTCTCTCTCTCTTTTCTATGTATTAATTAGATTAATAAGAAATAATGAATGGATATTGAATGGATTTTTGAAATCCATCATCAATGTTTGACATGTGTTAAAGAATAAAAAAGAGAGAGAAAAGAAGATAAGGATGAAAAGAAAAAAAGAGATGTGTAAGAGTTAGAGAGAAAAGGTGGAACAGTCTTCTTCTTCTTCTTCTTCCTTTTGTTGGAATATTATTTTGGAGAAGGGATTTTTCCTTGAGCAAATTCTTGAGAAAGAAAAGAAGAAAAGAGAGAAAAGGAAAGGATGAAAAATATTTTCATAATTTTCTCCACTTGCATATAAGCAAAGAGGAATTTCCTAAACGTAGAAACTTTAAATAAGCTTATTGAAGTTTATTGACTTGCTCATATCTCCCAAAACATAATCGGAATCATCATTAACAAACCAGTGTGTTGATACGCCTGGAGGCGGTTGGAGACGGCTTAACTTTCTGGATATTGAATAAAAAGGTATATGGATACCCTTTGTTCACATACATATATGTTATATATTTTAAACTTGTTAAAAATTTTAAAGTTTTCATATAACTAGCTAGTAATCCTTCGATGGTTTTTTTCGCACGTCTATATGATGGCTATAGCACCGAATTTGGGATTGAGGCATAAATGAGTTTCACCTCCATCAGGATCTAGAGAACATACCATGCATCTTTAATATAAACTTCCTAATATTAACTAATACATTAGAAAGATATAGAGATGAGAAAACAAAATTTTATTATGAAAATATATTACAAACTAATTCTATTACTTCCTCAAAATACAAAATAGGCCTCTTATTTATAGGCAAATATGAGAGTTAAATATCAAAATAGGTAGTTGTAATATTTAATAATTAAGTTAAAAGATTTCACAATTCATAAAACGTCATGGATGAACTTAAATATCAATAATTCAGTTTTTGTGATAAATATAAAAGTTTTAAATAATTGATCATCTTTCAATTGTAATTTGTTTTAGGTGTATTCGAAATTTCTATTAAAAGATATAAATAAAATATTGAAGTATGATCGGACTAAATGTGAACAGTAATTTGACTTATTTAATGATTTTAGAAAAATAATTTAAAGTCTGGATGGTTAGACTAAATATGAAACTTTTAACATAATAAGTTAACTTTTTACTAGATTCAATAACTCTATTAAATGAAAAATTATGAACTTTTTATGTTCATTGTATTAAAACAAAAATTAATTAAAATTATAAATAAAATAATTTTTTATCAAAAATTAAAAATATATATAAATAAAAAAATTAATCATATTTTAAAATATATATATTTTTATATATTCATCAATGGTAATTAATCAAATACCAAATAGTTTCTACACTTGGAAGATATGGTTGAAATCAGTTGATCATCATTTTACTTTTTTATTTTTTGATTTACTCTTCTATATATCATGTTATTTTGCAGGTGATTCTTTTCAGGCGGTGGACTTCAATATTAATGGCCAAAATGTGTACCGAAAAATCTGTCCATATTATTCAATTTTTGTTTAGGCTTTTTCTCTCTCAATGAAAAAATTGGTGTGTAAGTTGCTGCTGCAACATGATGTCAATCAATGTGTGTTGAATAAAGATGGGAGATTGACATTTTTCCCCCTAATATTTTTTAAAAATCCAATCACCCCCCTGTCAGCAACTTTAAAACAAAATCCCCCCTAATGTTTTGAAAAATAATAAACACCCCCTCACTAAAAATAAAAATATGTATTTTTATCATTTAAGTCCCCGATTTTTATCATATAAGTCCCTGACTTTTATCATATAAACCCCTAAACCAAAATAATTAAATTAAATTTATAATTTTAATACTTTATTTTTAATATTTTC
>JAVXUL010052461.1:0-10539 GCA_035590515.1 Trichilia minutiflora
AAGCCTTAGTATTTTAATTTATATTTAATTCTTATTTGGTAATTTCTTCTTTAAAATCAATCCAACATCTATTCTACCTTTTCTATTGGATATTGGGTTGGACATAGCCAATTGGACTATTGGAAGAAACACTCCTTGTGGATACGACACTTGAACTCACTGGACTATTCTACAATAAAACTATCTATACTTGGGTACAAAATCTAATCGAGATAAAGACCGAACTTCTAATATCGATGTCAAACTGGCCACCAATTTCAGGCCTTCTTCTAAGTTGTCTCCCTCAACAACAGCCTCGAGCGTGATCAAAGAGTTGGAAGCAGAAGCCATTTCTGCCTACAAAAACAAAGGGGAAAATAGTCATCAGGGCTGTTCGGGAATCATCGACAACTCTAAAAAATTTTGATTAGTACCAAGGCTACTATATTCTATTATTCAGAGCTGAGACAACAACATGGTCTCTGTTTTTCTATAAACGACGGTACAATTATTTTAAATATTTATACAAGACCACTAAATCCTTCTGTTCTAACATGCATTCTGTTCTAATGAGCTCTCTGTTCTATCTAAGCATATATTCACAGTTAAAAAAGTTTACAAAAAACTAACGAGCAGAGATATACACTAAACTTACCAAGTGTGATGAGATATGAAGATGCTTAGAAAACGAGTTGAATGTTGCGAACAGAAAGTTGTCAAAAATCGTTAAAAAAGCTTGGAGAGTGCTCGCTTGCAGGTGATAACTAAGAGAGAGAAAATAAGATTTCAAAGAAGGAGGGTGTATTTATAGACAGATAGAGGGAAGACTAGAAGAACCCTAACCGTTATATTGGATCCAACGGACAGGGAGTTTCCACATCATCCGAATCCGAAGTGTCAAGAGTCACGTTCCTTCAAATCTGAATACAAGTGGGTCACACCATGTCAGTTGAATTATTATGGCCCAAGTATCATGGTCTCTTAGTCTGGTACTTCAATTAGGAGATACTACGTGGCTGATGGTTACGTTTTCAAGAGGGATAACTTAAAGATGATGGCAACAGTTACGATGTGATATGACAATCGAGCAGTTATTAATTAGTTTTTAATTAAAAATTGAGAGACTTAATGTTTGGGTATTTTCACCAAGCCTCAGTCCATATGTCCAGGCCCATTATACGGACATAATCCTTCTCATAAACCCCTAAATATGACGACGTTTCGAGGCCTTTCCTTGTAACACAGAAAATAATAGGATCACCTCGGATAACTCATCGAGATCATTTGTCAAAAAACTTTCTTTGGACTACTCACCACCAATCTATACTTGGGGAAGAGATCTTCAGTAACTACCATCTGAGGCCATGTCTCGGGGATTTGATCAGACATAGATTGTGCATGATGTCGGAGCCTTGGGGACATTTATGGCATAAATAACATCCACAACACTACTATATAGTATCATTAAAGTCTTGACACATCTCCAGAAAATGCATCGGGAATCTAGAGACCTATGTCTTGGGAAATATGGAGGCTCTACCTCAGGGAATATGTGCTTGGGGCCTCGAGGCATATGTGACAGGGGGCAGTACCACGACATCTATGTCCTGCGATTTCTGCAACAGGCTTTTAGGACATGTCAGCTGTACGATGATATGTGTTCATAGGTACGAAATTCTATGATTCTAATATAACTGAATTCAGGAATAATGGAAGGTAGGTACTAACTTTTAGAGAGAATTTTTCACTCACTCACACAAGAGATAGGAGTATTTTTCAAAACCTTTCTCTCTTATTTATTTTGTTCTCATCCTTACACACAAGTAAAACCCTTACTGATTTAAGTATCGGAGGGTTTTCGTCAGAAAATCGACTTTACCCTTGAGGTTTCATTGTTTGTAGTCTTACAGAACCAGAATCAAGGAAGAGAACTTGCTGGTGCTATAGGTTAAAGACGACCACAACTTCTTGCATCAACACCCTTAAAATTAAAAATACTTGTGGTAATGGGTGTCACATCCGTCCCACACTAGTGTGTTAAATGTATTATCCAACTTTTTTATAGTTACAAACAGGAGAGATATATAATGGATTTAAGTATAAAAAATTATAAGAAATTTAAGAGAGTATTTTGAATTTGAATTTTTCGTAAAATCAAGTTTATAAGTTATTTGGACATTTAGTTAAAAAATTATACTTTTTTTTATTTGTAAGTTTATAAATACTTTCTTAAATTTTGTATTCTCTTTTGAAGATAGTGAATATTTTTTGTTTGTCTTTATTTGTGAATATAGGTCACATTTGTCAAACCATGTAAATATAATCTACATTTACGTAAATATTGTTGTTTTATTTTTATCTTATTATTTAGTTACTCAAAACCTTTTTTTACTAATTCTTGGGAATATTTTTCTAATAAATTAGTATTTAAGTTTTTTTCAAGATTTTATGACAACGATGACAATAATAAAGATCTATGTTAAGAAGTTTGATTAAAGTATCAACTTCAGAATATGATAATTTAAGATGAAAGCAATGTTAATTTAAAATAGAGTTGAGTTAACTATTCAAAGAGTGAAGAAAAAGCCTAAGAAATTAGACGATAAAAATTTTACTACTACAGATAAAAAGATAAGATCTTGTATTATCTCAAATCTCTTCGATAAAGTTTTATAGGAAATCATCACTGAAATACCTATAAGAGGCATGTGGAAGAAGTTGAAAGTTTTATATATGAAGAAGACAGTATAGAATTGACTTTATTTGAAGTAGTCGTTATATATGCTTCGGATGACAGAAGGTACGTCTATACTCTCACGTCTTAATAAGTTTGACTTTATTGTTATAAATTTGATGAATATAAATGTTAAAATAAATATAAAAATCAGGTTCTATCGATATTAAGTTCTCTTTCTCAGTCTTTTAAATATTTTTATGATACTATAATTTATAAAAAAAGATACAATTTCGTATCCACAAATTTAATCTACTTTGAAATATAAGGAACAAATTGATAAAGATATAACTGGAGAAGATAGTAGAAGTCAAGTAGAAGGTTTATAAATTAGAGAAGAGAGACTCTAAAAACCAAAAAATTTAAATTAGATCTAAATCTATATATAAGAATTTAGAGTGTAATTAATATCATAGGGGAATATTAAGTTTGAATGTTTTAGGTTAAAAAATAAAGAAAAATATAAGAAGAACATTGTTCAAAAAAATAGTGACATTACTAAAGTTAGTATTACAACAGATGAGAGTAGTGAAAATATTTTCTTTTTGACTGATGATAGAATAAGGCCTAAGAATGAATAGATTTTAGATTCAAATTATTCTTATTAAATGTGTCATAATAGAAATTTTTTCTCTACTTATGAATCTTAGAATGATGGAATTGTTTTGATGGGTAATAATACTGTTTGTGATATTATGGATAAGGATATAGTCCCGATTAAAATGTATAATGGTATTATAACAACCCTCATGTTAGACTTTATGGCCTAAAATATGTAAAATTAAGTCTTTAAATATTCTATGTTTAGATTACATATGTATATATATATATATGTAAAAATATAGGATTTTGTAAATTTTACCTATGCCAAAGCTTAGTATTTAATGAAGATTAGTTGCAAACGCTCATAATCTCTTTAATCTACACCTTCTTTTGCTTAGAAAAACTTTGGACAACAATTTTCCCTTATACTCTTTGCTTTGCCGAATGTTCTTGTTAGAAAGAGTTTTTTTATTCTTTTCAATCATCTAAATTCAAATGCAAAATTAAACCATTAATAATCATATAACGTTAATACATTTGGACCAATTATGTAATACCAAAATAATGCATGTTTGGACTAATAATATTGATCCAAAACATAATTATTTATCATTTAAAAATAAACGGGAAAGGTGTATATATCTATTTCCTTAACAATTAAGGAAAAATTAATTAATTCAAAATTAATTAACCAATTGATTAATATAATCAATTTTTAAAATCAATTATATAATTATCAATTGGTTTTTGGATAATTATCAAAATGATAAAATTATATATAACTTACTTTAAGTTATACACACACACACACACATCATTTAGCCTTTTAAATTATTTTCAAGGTACTAGTCTTTTATAAAAAATTTTCTCTCTTTTTCATATAACTTTCTAATACTTAAGAAGATTAGTGTGATCATGAAAATGTATAGTAGATTAGCTGTGAGTTATCTCTGAATATTTTGAAACTCAATGACTGTAATTGACATCTAGCAATATACAATAGTTTTCTAATCTATAATAAAATAATTCTTCATCAAATCATACTTTGATTGCACGTACCAAATGGGTTGTATCATTTTTGGATAGAGTTAGTGAAAATAGCCAACATATTATATATTGACTATCATCTGAATATTTATATGAAAAACACATAGTTAAATCAGCTTTATTATATAAGATGTGACTAGTCCTGTATTTATAGACCATATGAAATATACATATCCATATAAGATCTGACTCTGTTGTCTCAAGTTAAAGGATTATTTGGTACATTTATATAATTTTTCAATAAATCATTGACTATATACATACTAGTGATTTATCGTTATTTTATCATATTTAATAACTAATTATGTAATTATAAATACATACTAATGTCTTTATGAGATGACTCTTATTGTCACTTTTATTAATACCATCTCATGTTATTCATAGGTAGTATTTAATATGCCTATTATGTAATATTGATGTCTAGTCAATACCATTTTATGTAAAGAACGAATTTGATAATTTTATTTAATTATTAAATAAATTATCTAAATAATTCACATCCATACTTTATTATATAGCATGATTTAATAAAGAAATATATATATATACACACACACACACACACAAATAAAGAACTCTTTCTTTGTATTAATTGAAAAATAGTACAAATTAATAATCCTTAAAACTGACAATATAAATAGTTTTTAAGGTATATACTAATAATCTCTCATTTACGCTAAAGTAATATGTAATTGATCCAACACCCATCTTCTCAAGATATTGGTCCAGTTGCTTCTGTTTTGTCGCGTTAATCAGTGGGTCGATTATATTATCAGTTGAAGATGTTTTTTATATAAGCATCTCTCCAATTCTAACAAACTTTCTTAAAATATGATATTTACACTAAATATGTTTAAACTTATGGTGGACTCTAAGTTATTTTGTCTGTACAATAGCTATAATATTGTTACAAAATATGGTAATTTTATAACTCATGCTTGGAATCACAGCCAATTTAGATACAAATTTGTGTATCCAAACAACCTTTTTGTAGCTCTTAAAGTAATAATATATTCAGTCTCAGTAGTGGAGTGTATTGTTGTAGTTTGTTTGTAACTTTTTTAATTAACAGTACCTCTATTATATATAAAAATAAACTTGGATATAAACTTTCTATCATATACATATGACTGAAAGTCAAAGTATAAGTATCCCTAAAAATTTAACTTTTGACATCTATAATTTAGAATTAAATTCTTAATTCTACCTAAGTACTTAAGGATTGTTTTAACAGCTAACTAATATTTTTTCTTTAGATTTACCTGATATCTGCTCATAATACTTACAGTATATGCTATATGAGGTCTTATACATAGTATTACATATATCAAACTACCTATAGCGAAAGTATAAGGTATATTACGCATCTATTGTGCCTCTTTATTAGTCTTTAGACTAAAATCTTTGGAAAGATTAAAATCGTGATTGAAGGACAAAAGACCTCTCTTAGAGTTTTTCATATTGAACTATTTCACCATTTTTTTCGATGTATAATTTTCGAGATAATCTTATTACCCTATTCGCTCTATCTCTATAGATGGGAATTTCAAAAACATAGGTTACTTCTCCTAAGTTTTTCATCGAAAAGGTTTTGAATAATCAAATTTTTACCACAGTCATCATGCCTACATCACTTTTTATCAATAATATACTATCTATATATAATATTAGGAAAATGATGGCATGATTTTTAATTTGCTTATAAACATAAGGTTTATTTAGGTTTTAGATAAAACCAAATGATTAATGATTTAATCATTTTATCAAATCATTTATTCTAGTTTTGAGAAGCTTGCTTCAATTTATAAATAGACAAATGCACTTATATATTTTATTTCTATCTGCAATGGATACAAACCATATAGATTGTTGCATATAAATGTTTTCCTTAATAAACCTGTTAAAGAATATAGTTTTAGCATCTATCTATCAGATCTCATAATTATGATATACCAAAATGACGAGTATAATCCAGATGGACTTAATAATGGCTATAGACGAAAAGGTTTCTTTATAATCTACCCACCTTTATTTTTGAATATATCATTTTGCTACAAGTCATGTTTTATAAGTCTCTACCTTGCCATTTTTACTAATCTTTCTATTGAAAATTTATTTACATTTAATAAAAACTATTTCTTTTAGTGGATTAACTGTTGGTATATGCCTTAAGATTTATTAGTGATTTTGGATATTTAGCATATTTATTTATTATGTATTATTATATTATTAATATATATATATATAATTTTATTATTACATATCGTATATTTAAATAAATATAATAATGCCTTTAAAATAGTATGTTTAATTAGTTAAATACTATTCTTAAATGTCTCTAGTTGAATATTATTGTGGAAGTGGCAACAATAATACATTGAGATTAATATGTGTAATGATTGATAATGACATAAGATGTGTTATGATATAAAATAGAAAATCAACACATGAGTACAAGTTAATATATTGGATTGACCTATTAAGAGAATGTTGCTTAGATTATTATATGAGTGTCGTAGGTGATCCTTATAGTGACAATGGTGTATGTGATCTTTTGACTTAAGATCATTATGATTCCCAATATTGTGAATGATATATTTTAATATTCTTAAACATCATCCGTAACAGAAAAGACTATAAAGAAAATAGTTAGATATGTTATGAATAATATAGAGGGATATGTTTGATCAATATAGGATCTATCCCTTATATATAACATGAGTAATATCTTTGAGCTCCTTTAATTGAGTATGATTATAGAAATATATAGCCATGTTCAAATAAATCAATATATGATATTGATCTTATTTGACTAAATAATTATCTTAGAACATTAAAGAAATATAAAGATTAAACTTTACGAGATTGACACATTCTATAACTCATATTCAATTAAGATATCCAAGACAAAAAGATTAAACTATATAGTAATAGTAATTATGGATAAAAGTGATATTGAGCCATTCACATTCTCATTATTTGGGTTGTTATAATATGTTGTTAGACACTATTTATGACTTATGACACTAAAATTAGATTTTGGTGTTACTATCAATGTTATGAGAACCTATTGGGTCGTACATTAAATTGGGAATTTAAAAATATAAAATTTATAAGATGAATTTATCTTGATTTAAGGACTCTTTGTGTAATTTGCATATTGGATTTTCGTTAAATCTATTTTATAAAGTTAGTTTAAATATGTTAGTTTAAACTTTACTAAATAGATTGATCTTAAGAGTAAGGTCATGACAATATAAATAATGGGCTAATTTTGTTTATTAATAATGGACTAAATGCCATCTAAAAGTTCACAGAAACCTTAAAGTTATAAACTCTAAGAATTACATTATAAAAGAACATACTTACCTGAGATTTTGTGCATCAACATTTACTTTAAATTATGTATATATATATTTGTCAAAAAATTTTAACTCTTTAAAGAATTATATATATATATATATATATATATATATATATATATTTGTTGGTTTAAAGAAATCAGATACACTTATTTATATAATCTTGTCGTCTTATATCTGTATTATCATATCTAACCCATCGTGGATTTCTTTTATAGTTTCGATCTGAGGATGAATATACATATGGTATAGGTTCTTCTGCACCTGGGATTCTCGTATTTGAGCTTTGTCCTACTTCAGGTTTTCGTTCTGTTGTTTCCATTTTTATAGTATCTTCATCATTAAATGTAAGTTTGGCAATTTCGTTATTTATTTGTTCTAATTCATCACTATCTATTTATATATATATATATATATATATATATATACACACATCATTTAGCCTTTTAAATTATAGTCGAATGTGCTAGCTTTTTATGAAAGATTTTTCACTCTCTCGTATAGCTTCCTAATACTTAAGAATATTGTATGACCATGAAGGTTCATAATAGATTAGTAGTGAGTTATCTCCGAACATTTTAAAATTTAATGACTGCGGTTAATATCTAACAATAATTCATAGTCCCTAATCCATAGAAAAGTAATTCTTCATCAAATTTTACTTTGATTATATATATAGTGTGAGTTATATCCTTTTATTATCCAATCTTAATCAAATTAAAGCTCATGGGATGTTAAAATTTTAAATTTAATATTTTACGAATTATCGATTGATATGTCATAAACTGACCTCCATGAACTCTTTATATGGCATTCATTTAACTCTGACCAAAGATTTGATTTCAGGTATTTATTGATATTCGTTTAAGAACTTAATCATGAATAGAGTTAGCTAAAACACTTAATTCTATTGAACAAATTAACAGATCCTATGTTAACTATAAATCATTATATGAATAACACATAATCAAATTAGTTTTATCATAAAAGACATAACTAATTTTGTACTTATACATTATATAAACTATGCATATTCATACGAGATTCGAGTTTAATGTCTTAAGTCAAAGGATTACTTGGCACACTACTATAATCTTTTGATAAATCATTGACTACATATATATCATGTAATTTATCATTCTTTAATTATATTCGATAAATAGTTTTTTAACTATAAATTCATACTACTGTTCTTGTGATACGACTCTTATTGTCATCCCCATTAATATCATTTTATATAATTCCTAAATAACATTCTTACCATGTGATATTGATGTCTAGTCAATAACACTTCTGTAGAAAATAAATTTGATTATTTTATTTAATTATTAAATAAATTATCTGGATAATTCATATATATATTTTATTATATAATATGATTTAATAAAGGAAGTAACATATACATGCAAATAAAGAACTCTTACTTTACATTAATTAAAAAATAGTATGAATTCATAATCCTTAAAATCGATAATGCAAATAGTTTCTAGGACATACATTAACAACTCACTAGTGTTAGACATGTTCTTAATTTAAAAAAAGAATCTTATCTTTTTGGACACTCTAGATATACTTATGGGTAAGTACTCAACTGAAAGTAGAGTTTTAAAAGTTAGTAAAATGCTCTTATGATTATGAAGCTTATAGGTTTGATAATTTGTATATCTTATGGGAATCTTCAATTATAGGTTCTATTATAATCTTTACATCATCTTTGTCTAATTTTTATATCACTAAATTATAGCATATGCGATTAAACTATATGAGTGAGAAAGGTTTAGCCATATTAAGTAAAAGAGGTTTTCTTTATAGACAAAGTATTGAATCAATAGATTTTTGTGAGCATTGTATTTTTGACAAGCAAAAAAGAGTTAGTTTCAGTTCACTAGTAATTCATCAAAAAAATACTTACATTTTATTCATTTAAATCTTTGGGAACCTTCTTGTATTCTATCTAAGGGGCGGTGTCATGTACATATTGACTTTTTTTAATGACTATTCAAGGAAAGTTTAGGTTTATTTCTTAAAATAGAAAAATGATGTTTTCTTCACCTTTAAACAATGAAACGTTATGATTGAGAGATAGATAGAAAGA
Source organism: Trichilia minutiflora (assembly GCA_035590515.1). NCBI lineage: Eukaryota > Viridiplantae > Streptophyta > Magnoliopsida > Sapindales > Meliaceae > Trichilia > Trichilia minutiflora. The sequence goes on from JAVXUL010052461.1 coordinate 9,764, forward strand.
TAAATTAAGAGGTTGAAAACAGATAATGGCTTAGAATTTTGTAAAGATGAATTTAATTAATTTTACAAGAATGAAGAATTTGTTCGACACCATACAATTAAAATAATGCCTCAAAAAGATGGTGTGCAGAATAGATGAATAAAACTCTTTTAAAAAGAACTTATTGCATGATCTTTAATACAGGATTGACAGAAGTTTGGGGAGGAGAAGTGCTCTTTACATTTTGTGACACCCGTGTTTGTATCCCAAGGGTATATTTATAATTTTTCCATATTTTCTGTTCATACTTTTGCATCTATCGCGTATATCGGTGATTCATCTGCTTGGTTTATGGCATATTTGATAGTTATATTGACTAGAAAGAGTTTATGTGAGTGTGCGTTGGGGTCCTCGTTTGTGGTTTTCAATTTCGGAGAGGTTTTAAATGAAAAAGTCCATTTTTGGCCGGTTTGATCGACCGAATGGACGGTTCGTTCGACCGAATGAGGTTTCGTTTGACCGAAGTGTGGATTCGTTTGGTCGAACATCATTTTGTTCGACTGATAAATTTTAAGCTCTCTGACTTCTGTAGATGCCAAAAGGTTCGGTCGACCGAAATGCAATTCGTTCGACCCAAGGGGATGGTTCGATCGAATGAATCGACACGAAATGACCAAAATTGCCCTCTTTTGGAAACTCCTCCTTAAGAAAACTTAAAGACAAAATGGTAATTTTATCCTTTTTCTATAAATAGGGGTCAGGGGGTCAACTTTTTCACCATTTCTTCTTCTTTTCCT
>JAVXUL010052481.1:0-10539 GCA_035590515.1 Trichilia minutiflora
ACATATCCTATTACTTTGGCAAATTACATCAAAATACAGCCAAAACCTATCCTAGAAGCATCGCAATACACTGAAAAACTCCCGGATCCTGAAGGTAAAATTAATACTGGAGCTGTAGTTAACACTCTTTAAGTTTTTGAAAACTCTTTAAGTTAATCTGACCAGACAAACTTTACATTTTTCTGAGTTAAACGACTCAAAGGAGCTGCTATACTTGAAAAATTCTGAACAAATCGTCGATAATATCCCGCTAGACCTAGAAAGCTCCAAATCTTTATAATGTTAGTTGGGCTTGATCGACTCTGAATTGCTTCAATTTTCTTACTGTCCACACTGATTCTCTCCTTAGATATAATATGGCCTAAGAATGCCACTTCAGATAACCAAAATTCACACTTTGAAAACTTTGTATATAGCTTCTGCTCTGTCAACATCTCCAATACTATACAAAGGTGCTCCTCATGCTCCTCTACACTTCGGGAATACACCAAAATGTCATCAATAAACACAATGATAAAACGATCCAAATAGGGTTTGAACACTCTATTCATTAAATCCATTAATGCAGTTGGTGCATTAGTGAGCCCAAAACACATAACCAAAAACTCATAATGTCCATAACAAGTACGAAAAGTTGTCTTCGAAATGTCTCCCTTATTTATCTGAAGTTGGTGATACCCTAAACGAAGATCTATCTTGAAGAAGTACTAGGCTCCCTACAGCTGGTCAAACAAGTCATCGATGTGAGATAATGGGTATTTATTCTTAATGGTGACTTTATTAAGTTGCCTATAATCAATGTGTAAGCGTAATGTCCCATCCTTCTTTTTCACAAATAGAACTGAAGCACCCCATGGAGATACACTTGGGTGTTTAAATCCTTTATCTAGGAGATCTTGTAGTTGAACTTTTAATTCTTTCAACTCTGTTGGAGCCATCCGATAAGGAGGGATTGAAATAAGCTAAGTTTTCGGGATAAGCTCTATACCAAACTCAATCGGTCTGTGAGGGGGTGAAATAGGTAATTCATCGGGGAACATATATGAATACTCAAAAATTATAGGAACTGAATCAAGTCTCGGACTTTCCTTCTCAGAGTTATACACATGTGCGAGATATCCCACGCACTTTTTTCTAAATAAACTTAACATAGACATGGTGGATATCAGGTTGTTAAGAACGTCACTACGATCCCCTGATACTCATATGAAGGCTCTCTTGACACTTGAAAGGTAACTACCTTTTGATGACAATCTAAGATAGCATGATACTTGAATAACCAATCCATGCCAAGAATCACATCAAAATTTATGATCTCAAGCAGAATTAAATCAGCATGATGCACGCGACCCCCAATAATAATAATATATCCTCTCAAAATCTTAGAAGCTACCACAACACTTTTGGTAGGAGTACATACAGAAACAAAAGGCTCTAACAAGTCCATAGTTTTACCTAACCGTGATGTAAAATATGGTGAAATGAAGGAATGAGTCGCGCCAGGGTTGAACAAAACTCTAGCATGTTGAGATTCCACAAGAAGAATACCTGTAATTACAGTATTGGATGCTTGAGCATCTTGAGGGGTCAAGGCAAACACTTTGGTAGGGCCTTTCATAGAAAAAACCTATCCTCTGTTCCCTAATGGTTGACCTCTACCCAAAGATCTATGATATCCCTGATCCCTAGCTCTTGGAGGTGGTACAATAGTGTTGGAACTATGCCTCCACCTCAACTCTTGGGCTTTGCAACCCTTTGTAATGGTGGAGCACATCGCCTAACTCATGTATGACCCCCAAGAAATCGAACCCTGGATATCATATATCTAACGCACGTCCTTGTAGCCACCGGATTTCGAGGTACCGTTAACTCGATCTAGATTCGAGTTCCTTTTCGAACATTTGTAGGCGATTGAAACTCAAATCTCTGGCCAGAGTATTTTATAGTTTCACAAAAGAGTTTGTGGTAACGAGTTCAGTGCATCATAGCCATAGATCCGACATATGATCAAGTTTAGGGTTTTTGACTTTCGTGACTCTAACTTGGTCGGGATTAGACGTGCGAAAGAAATTTATTCATATGGTATCTACAATTATAGATAAAGGTTCGATAAAGAGTTTCTTCATTGTGATTCAGAGGCTATGACACATTGCTAGATGTTAGCTATAGTCGTTGAGCGCTCAAATGGTTCGAAACGAGCACGATGAGATCGTTTTCGACTCACAGCTGATTTCACAGTGAACCTAAGAGGTCACAACCGACATAGGGACTCCTCCTTGCTTTGAGACAGATTTTATATTGTCCACAAGAGAGTTAGCACCCTCGGAGACAGTATAAGGCCAAATAGTGGTAAACCATTTACTCGTTATAGAATATATTAATCTAGCAATTTTATTTTAATCCAAATATGATTTAAAGTAAATTATATTATTTTATTTATATTTAGATATTAAAATAAAATTAAAATAAATTTGATCAAAGTTGGTCTGATCGGATTAGGGATTAAAATATAATATTTTTAAAGTTTTGAGATCTAAGTGAAATTTTATATTTACTATTAAAAAGCTTGTTAAACAAGTTTTAGGACTCATTTTTCTTTGTATTAAAAGGCTAAGACAAGTTAGTAAATGTGCATATACCTATAAATAGGGGTCAAAGTTTCTAAAATTGCATAAGTTGTCAAATTTTACAAAATTTGCAAAACTTCTCTTTCTCTCTCTCTCTCTCTCTCTTAAATTCGGCCAAAGCAAATGAGGGGCTTTTAAGTTTTAATTCTTGGAGATCTCATCCTTTTGAGGTTAAATTTTCATCAAGGAACAAGTTAGGTACATCATTTAGCCTTGATTCCATGAAAAATAGCTTTCATAGTGGACTTGGCAACACAGTCTTGTTTCTTACTGAACCAAGAAACTGCTATCCCACTATATAAAAACACATTGCCACTTGTTGATTTTCGATCATCCAGGTCTCTTGCAAAATTTGCATCACAGCATCCAACAAGTTTTAGATCATATAAACCAAAACAGAGTTTCATACCTTTGGTTCCTTTCAAATACCTGATGATCATCTTAACTACTTCTTAATGTTCTCTTCTTGGATTTGATTGATATCTACTTACCACTCCCACTGTATATACTATGTCTGGTCTTATACCAGTAATTGCATACATCAGACTTCTAATGGCTCGAGCATAAGGTACTCTTTATATTTCTTCTAGTTCGATTGTATTTTGAGGACAATAATCTTTACTCAAAACAGTTGACTTACATATAGGTGTATTTATCGATTTATAATTTTTTATATTAAATTGTTAAATATTTTTTCTAGATAACTTTCTTGATCTAGATATAACTAAAAGGATATAAACATGCTCGAATGAATCTTGTAGTAGAACAGTTAGCATAACTGTATAGATAAAAAGGTTCGTTGACAATTTAGAAATAGATTTAACAAGTAAACCTATAGATATATTATATGATAATAAGTCTGTCATTTATTTAATTAAAAGTGAAGAAAATAGCTTCAAAGGAAAACACATTGATATAAGTTATCACTATATTTTAGATATAATGGAGAAAGGTAAAATTAAAGTTGACTATATTCCCTCGGAAGAGATGATAACTGATCCTATGACCAAAGGATTGTCTCTGGAGAAATTCAGAGAGCATGTAACTACTATAGGTTTGAGAATCATCTAGATGTGTAGTTAACATGTGGAAGAGTATTATTTGTTAAGTATCAGGGATACTGGATAAAATAATGATACAATTCTATCTAATTTAATTATGTATATTGGTTGAAGAAAAAATAGAGGACACTATAACGAGGATAATAAGGGTTATAATAAATTATCTTATATGTGAAAGTTCGTATAGAGATATTAAGATAAATTTATGTAACACCAGACGCTTAGTGTGTAAATCGCCTTAGAAATTAAGTACGAATGGTATTTTATTAATTTCAGTTGTGGCGTCATTTTACGATTGTAAAATGTGCATTTTATAATTTTACGATTTCATTATAGTATGGTCATGATGATTGGTTGTGCGCACAAGATATTTAATTATCGGAAATAAACTATATCACTTTGATTAAGTAAGAGATTGTTAGTATCATAAAGGCTACATGCAAGAGTTGTAATAGTTCCATAGAATGTACGAAGACATGTGACTTTTCATCATGGATTATATCTCAATGGAATCATGCAACTGTCTAGGAGTAATTGCCATTTATAATAAGTATAAATAGGCAGTAGAAGATAGAATTTGATTATCACAAACTCTCTTCACAAAGTCAAGATTTTCTAGAGAGCGAATTGTACAAATTCTTAAATTCTTAAGTGTATCATTTTATCTTCAAGTTTTTGAAAGTTTCTGCATGCAATTACTATTCTCACAATAATTATCATCGTAATTTTACAGGTATAACCTAATAAAATGAATATATATTTTCTAAGTGATATATGTTTCCATTCAAGAGCAAATTCGTCTTATTTATTGTGCTGAATTTATAAATTAATTAATTTGATTTAATGAATTACGTGGATTGCCCACTTTATTCATAATTATGCATAAAACAAATACATTAAAATATAATTTTAAAAAAACTAACATTGTTTGTTGTATATATGTTAATTATAAAATAAATTTTTTATTATAGAGTTAGTTTTATAATGATATTAGTGTAATAAAAATTTATTTTTTATTTTTTATCTCATTATAAAAAAATTATACAAAAAAATATTTTATAAAAAATCTTAGATAAAAATATATTTAATTTACACTCAATTAAAAATAAAATTTTTAATAAAATTATTCAATAAATAAATATTAATGTTAAATAAATATGTTAATAAAATATAATTACTCAAATAATTAATTGTATTGTAAATAAATTTTACATGTACCAGTATTAAATGAATTTATGTGGTGTTTTAAAATTAATGAAGAGGTAAATTATAATTATTTAAATAATAAAAATTTAAGTTTTAAAGATAATAAATAATAAAATATTGAGGATAAATACTAATTGATTATGATTCTGTTAAGAAGTTAACTGATTTGAAAAGTTAAAAGGGAAGTAAACCATAATTATTTATTAAATACTATTTAAGTTATATTATACATGATTGAAACCGTAAGAGACAAAAGTGATAAACCTCCTCCTTGAAATCGCGTGGTCATTCGGCAAAGACAACCTAGGCTAGACAGCTGCACGGTGGACTTGGACCCAGACTTTGTCGCTTCGATTCATGGGTTCGGTTTCGTTGTTTTCATTAGACTTGGCTACATCAATTACTTTTGTTATAAAATTTTAATATTAAAATTTTAAATATTTTAATTAAAAATTTTAATATTAAATTTTTAAAAATTAAAATATTTAACATATGAATTATTTAATACATAATTAAAATAATAATATATTACTATAATCGACCCATGCTCTTAAATAAAAGTCAACTATTTCAAAAGAGTTTTATAATATATTTTAAAAAAACACAAAAATTAATTTATTTTTATTTAAATTATATTACAATAGAATAATTAATTTAAGGTTGATTCTCACAAATTTTTCATATAATTATTGTGAACACAATTATAATTATTAAAAATTAGTTGAATGAGACCCGTTATTCAAAATAAAATTTATATATTTTAAATTATTTAAAAAAAATAATCATAATTTTACTTATCATAAAATAATTTGGGTAAATGAGTTTTATTTTATATATATACGTACCGTGCTAGATTGCCCCGAGCGGGTCAACCAAATTTTTGCATCATTTTCTAATTTCAAAGGTGACAATGGTCAACAGCACTAAAATTCTGCCCCAACTCTCCGGTTACAACTTTTAATTGATGGAATTATTTTCTTTGAATTAATTAATTTAATTTAATTTTCCAATTCAAATTCTTGAAACCTCAGTCAAAACATACTCCAATTCTCAGTCACAGTCAGTGGCGTAAGTTCGATAGGTAACTCTGGACCGGGGACATAATATTAATATATATATTGTATCACACATAATTATGTAGATTTCTACAACGACAAATTCATTCAAAGAATAAATTTTATTTTAAAATCGCAAAATAAATTATCACTTGAGTAGTATTAAAATGTAATATAATAATTTTAATTAAATAAAATAAATAATATTAATAATATGTCTATCATACTATATAATATAATGGCACATCACTGCATTTTATAATTTGTATATAAAGGATTTATATATACTTTTATTGTAATAATTTAATCGTGTCTATGATTTCAAAATTTATTTTATTTTCATAAAACACAAACAAAAATTGAATTAGAAATTGCATTTGCTGACCCAATGAATCGTTCAATGTAAGAAGTCAAGGATTAGTTGACTATTAAAATGGTGGAAATTGATAAACTGGAAAATAAAAATTTTTGTGCAAACCCATCGTTGATTGAAGACTTAATAACTTCTAGAAAATTTCATCTCTTTTGAATGGAAATTAAATAGTTTCCTTCTGAAGCGCGTTTTGACTGTTTCTTCCATCTCAATTCTCTATATATTAGATTTCATACCAGACCATTTTCATCATATCTTAACTTTCGTTGTCTCTCCAAGTTAATTTAGAAAAAATTTTCAGTCTTTTTGCTCTCATACAGGTTTTTTAGTAAAACCATCATGCCGGATACATTGACAGAAGATCAAATTGCTGAGCTCCGGGAATGCTTTTGTATGATGGACAAAGATTCGGACGGTATGTTCTTCTGAAAACTATATATCCAAGAAGAACCATGATGACTTCTTTCTATTTTTTCTAATTTTATATTTTAACTTTCATGTCCATATGCATGCAGGTCTTATCACTTTGGAAGAACTTGCAACAGTGATTCAATCCCTCGATGGGCATCCTACAAAAGAAGAAGTTCAAGAAATGATCAGTGAAGTTGATTTTGATGGAAATGGGACCTTAGATTTTGAAGAGTTTCTGAATATGATGGGAAGGAAGATGAAGGTAACAAAAACAAATATATATATATAACATGAAAAACCTAATACCATCATCTCGTTATTTTTCCTGGAAAGGGAATTGATTCTTGGTCTATATATCATACAATTTCTCAGGAAAATGTTTCTGAGGAACTAAGAGAAGCTTTCAAAGTCTTTGACAGAGATCAAGATGGATTTATATCAGCAAACGAGGTGAATAGACCCAACAACATTATTGAAATTAGTCGGCATATATAATCAAGAACGTATGAAAAACGAACCTCGTATTCCCATCACCCCACCATTTATCACTTTCGACTTTTGACTTTAGTTATGATGATGTAACTTTTGGTTGAATTTGATCGATCGATGTGTTCCTTATGCATCTACATTGATTTACTGTTTATGTTTTGCAGCTGAGACACGTGATGATGAATTTGGGTGAAAGACTGAGTGACGAAGAAGCAGAACAGATGATAAGAGAGGCTGATTTAGATGGTGATGGGCTTGTAAGCTATGAAGAATTCGCTAGAATGATGATGGCCTGCTGATCTTGGTGATGGTCGTCAATGATCATAACATTTCATGCAAACTTCTTTGGTTTTTATTGTATGTATTGATATGTCAAATAATCTAGTTGCATAACAAATTGTAAACAATTATTTGTCTTGATCTTTGTCAATCCCACGTGATAGATTGAATTTAAAATATGTGATTTAGATATATATTTTGAACATAATATACCCTATTAATATTCTCAAAGATTAGTTGAGTGACACCTGTTGATAAAGACAAAATTTGGATAATCTGAATTATCTAAAAGAAATACAATATATGTTTGAAGGATCAAACCATCAATTCAAACCATATTCACATTTCATAGTCGAAAGTAAAATAAAGATGTATATTTCCTAATGTTTCAGTGTATTGCTGGATCCTATATTTAGAAACAGTTGATAATATAACTTTTGAGGTAAAGATGAAAACCAGGTGCAAACATATTAAATTAATCCAATTTAAATATGGTTAATGAAAAAAATGGAAAACGAGCAAATCAATTAGTTTGGTTCAATTCAATTTTTGTAATTAAACTTGAGTTTCCAATTCTAAACCTTTCTTGAATTTATTTTATTTTGTTGTCTACATTAATGAATTGTTAGAGGTGAAGAATATCATTTTATTATTTTAATACATTTATTCGAATTAAGCCAATTATATATTGAATTAAGTCGACTTAATAGTTAATATTTTATTTAAATTTTGGCACAACCAATACTTGAATCGAATAGATTGATTCATGTAAAATAAACCTAGAAGAAACAGATTATGATATAAAAATCAAAACTGCCCTATCAATTTTGTTTCTAACCCACATAATCTTAAAATATATTTTTCAATATTGATATTATAACCAGATATTGACAAATATTTATTAGAAAAAATAAGCCTTAAAAACATTTAATAGACATAATCCTATTTATTAATTAATATTTACCACCTTTTTATTCCCCATACAATTATGCAAATAACAATTTTATCCTACTATTCTAATTAATTATAAAAATAGGCTTTCATTTTAGTAAAATTACAATTTTTAAGAATCTTCAAATAAAAATGCTTGAGTTACTAGAAATCGATGTCACTTTATCATGCTAATATTATTTAACAAGGAGCCAATGTACACATAAAATTAGACCATTTTGTACTTCTACTATTTCATTAGGTGAAGAAAAAAAATTTCTCATATTTTATGGTATTTAATTCCTGACCTTATGAGAGGGAATGGGTTTGTTATTTTAATAGCATATATAAATAAATTATGGATTGATTATAAAAATTTAAATAATTGTATTGAAGTAGGTTAATATTTTTTTTCAAACTCAAATTTATTTTAATAGATTAGAATTATTTTATTGAACAATGGGTGTTGAAATTACTTTTTAAGATGTAACAAATTAAAAAAAAAAAAAATTGGTGAGGTTATATCAGTGGGTCTGGGCTGGGCCTAACTTGCTTAGGATCGTTATGAACTTGATTGCTAATTATTGGACCAATCCAAACCAAAATTAAGGCGATGATGTTTTAACCTTTTTCTTTCGGTAATCACACTTCACTAATTAAAGATAAAATTTTAAAAATTATAATATTTTATAAATTATTTTGTATAATATCAAAAATAATTTTATCATAATTAAATTTTTTTTTGTATTTTTATTACATAATTATTTTTAAAATATTTTTATAAAAATACAAAAATAATATAGGATAGTGTTAATTTTTTTATAATTACTTTATCTGTTGAAATTTTTAATCAAGATTAATTATATTATTATCTATATTAACCCAGAAAATTTTTTATACCATATAAATACTTATTATGCATCTTAAATTTTTTTAAATTTAAAATATATTTTTTATTACATAAAATATCATTAAGTAAGTGATAAAATTATATAACAAAAAATATTTTAAAAATTAAAAAATTATATTACTTTTATAATTTATATAAAAATTATTGATAGAAATATTTAACTTTTATAAAATATTAAAACAATATTAATATTATTGTTGGTGCAAGAATTGTCCGTGGACCTTTCTCATGACCAACGTAGAATGACTCAGTTGGTGAGGTGTGAGGGGGCGATATGGCTACCATCGAACGACGCTTTTTCACTGGAGGACGATTAAAAATACAGCTACTTCCGGTAGAACTCTATCCCCTAAGCCTGTAAAAAGGTAACACCTTCGGAGTGATGTCGGGAGGAATTCCCAATGAAAAATCTCTGATGCCTAAATCAAAAAAGAGTGAAAAAAGGAAGTGTATTCCCAAAAATAAGAAAGAAGAAAAGAAATATGAAAAAGGGAGCAAAATGTTTAGAAACTAAAGTGAAGAATATTCCTCAAAAAGAATGCCCTCCAATCTCTTTTCTTTTCTTCTTTTTCTTGGGTTCGAGAGAATGCCCAAAATCTCCTAGTGTCGAGAAGTCCCCAAAGTCCTCAAAAGCAAAGTCCTAAAATACCCCTAAAAAAATCTTCCAAAAAATCCTCTTTTTTGTTGGGAAAAAGTTCTCTTTTTATAATGTCCCCTGAACAGTGGCTTGGTATCGGAGAATGAGAAGGATGTAATGTCTAATATGGGGTATTATGCAGTCGAATTTCATTAATGATACTAACACATCTGCAAATTTGTAGGCCTAACATCATTTCATCACCGAAAAATGATCAGATGATGGGACATATGTGTTAAATGGACCAACTGTCAATAAATATTCCCATTTTTGAGGGAGGGAGGGGGACATGTGTCCGCTGATACCCTGATCAGGGGCTTCTTGTGAACCAATTGTGAAAGAAATCTTAGCCTGTGATGATTCCCTTGAGAAGCTATTGTCACAGTCCGAAATCCTTAGACTATGACCGGCAGGAGACAAGGTTGGCCCCATCTCCCTAAGCCTCTATTAGTGTACATAGGGAATATATAACTGATAGAACAAGACATAATAACAAGAAATTGTGAGCGATTAAACTGACATATGGGATTCACATCTGCAACATACATAAACTTAATTCAA